>CM042012.1:80724504-80902004 GCA_023525715.1 Cichorium intybus | reverse complement strand
TAATAACAATGATAACGGAAAAAAAAAACAACATTTTATTCTCGAAGTTATGACTACTAACAAATTTCTTTTCTTATTTATCCTTGACGTTATGACTACTAACAAATTTCTTTTCTTATTTATCCTTGACGTTATCACTACTAACGAAGTTCATTTCTTATTCTAAATTTACTTACGCTTTATTAACTTTTATTATTGCAAACTAACTTTTGTTATCGCATACTAATTTTTATTTATGCAACTAACATTTATTTATCTATACTAACGTTTATTTATGCAAACTAACGTTTATTTACGGCAACTAATGTTTATTTATGCAAACTAACATTTATTTACTGAAACTAACATTTATTTATGCAAACTAACATTTATTTATGCATACTAACATTTATTTATGTATACTAACGCTTATTTATATAAACTAATGTTTATTTACGCACACTAACATTTATTTATGTATACTAACTATTATTCATGCTCTGACATCTATTTATATATACTAACGTTTATTTATGCCCAACCGATTAAAAAATAACATTTTAAATTTTAAAATAAAAGGAATTTGAGAAGATTCATCTATTTAATTATGTTTGTAACTATAATAGAAATAGTAAAACTCATCCCCACCTTTAAACGACAAATTTAATGAGTTTTATTTTTCTTAGGAACTACAATATGTCAAACATTGCAAAGCTTGAATTTACCGCTCTTGAAGTCAGCGGAAAGAACTACATGCCTTGGACTATAGATGTTACGATGCATCTTGAGTCCATGGATTTATCTGAAACTATAAAATAAAAAAATAAGTGCACGTCGCAAGATAAAGCACGTGCAATAATTTTCCTTCGCAAACATATCGATGAAATGTTGAGGTATGAATATCTCAATACCACCGATCCTAGCACTCTTTGAAAAAGCTTAAAATAAAGATTTGACCACCAAAAGGAAGTTATACTTCCAAGTGCTAGGGCTGAGTGGTTATCGTTGAGGTTTCAAGACTTGAAAAAGGTACATGACTATAATTCCGCATTATTTCGGATATGTTCACAACTAAAATTTTGTGGGGAAGAGGTTTCTGATGCTTCAATGTTGGAGAAAACTCTCTCTACATTCCATGCATCAAATATGACATTGCAACAACAATATCGTATGCAAAAGCTCAAAAAATATTCTGAGCTTAATACACTTCTCCTTGTCGTTGAACAAAATAATGAACTATTAATAAAGAACCACCAGTCCCGTCCAACAGGTTCAGTAGCACTTCCTGAAGCAAATGCTACTATCACTTATGAACCTAGAAATAATTCGTATGGACGAGGACGTGGACGTGGTCGTGGTCGTGGACGTGGACGAGGTTGTGGTCGCGGTCGAGACCATTTTAACCAAAACCAAAATTTTGGGCGCGGTTATACTCAGGGTCGTGGACGCGGTCATCCTTATAACCGTGGGCGTGGTCAAAGAAACAATAATCAACACACTCCACAAGGAAATAATGTCCAACCACAAGAAAAAAGAAATGATGTCGGAACATCACAGAACTCCGGAGGTTCTTGTTATAGATGTGGTAGCATAGGTCATTGGTCAAGGACCTGTCGTACAGATCCCCATCTTTGTAAACTTTACCAAGATTCTATTAAAGGAAAGGGGAAAGAAGTCAACCTCATCGATGGTGTTGATTAAGGAAACATTGAACTAAACACTCTAGACTTTTGCAATGATTTAGACATCCTAGAAAACTAGTTTCCTTTTTGTAACATGTTTTTAATTTTTCATTGTAATGTTTTTCTTTCTTAATGAAGTTTTTCGAGTCACTTTTATTAAAATTGTGTTCATAACTCATCATTTATTTTTCTTATATGAAGTTCAAAATGAGTTCACCTGGAGCACAAAACCAAGGAAATCTTGGAGAACTCTTAATAATTGATTGTGGTACTACACACACCATCTTGAAAACAAAGAAATATTTTTCCACACTAAAACCCATAAAAGGGCACATAAATACAATATGAGGTCCTATAGACTTGATCGTAGGAGCAAGAAATGCTTGTTTCATGTTACCTAATGGTACGAAGTTTGAAATCAGTAATGCTTTATTTTCCCCAAAGTCAAACAGAAATTTATTGGGTTTTAATGATATATATCTTAACGGATATGACACATTCACCAAAACAATAGGAAACAAGAAATATATGTTTATAATAAATGAAAACCATATATTGGAGAAATTACCACAAGTTGATTCTGGTTTACATTTTACATATATAAATATAGTTAAGTCAAATTTGGTGGTTAAAGAAAAATTTTGTGATCCTAGAATATTTAGTTTGTGGCATGACAGGCTGGGCCATCCAGGATTAACAATGATGTGCCGAATAATTGAAAATACATTTGGGCATCCATTGAAGGACCAGAAGTTCCCTCAAATAGGTAATAAGAACCCATGTATTTCTTGTTCCCTTGGGAAATTAATTACAAGACCTTCACCAATGAAAGTTGAAAGGGAATCACCTAGATTTCTAGAAAGAATTCAAGGAGACATATGTGGACCAATTCATCCACCTTCTGGACCATTTAAATACTTTATGGTCTTAATAGATGCATCAACTAGATGGTCTCATGTTTGCCTATTATCAACTTGTAACATGGCATTCGCAAAAATTCCTAACTCAGATTATTAAACTAAGAGCACATTTTCCTGATTATAACATCAATAAAGTGAGACTTGATAATGCAGGTGAGTTTACGTCTCAAGTATTTAATGATTATTGTATGTCTATAGGAATTACTGTTGAGCATCCAGTTGCACATGTACACACTCAAAATGGTTTAGCAGAATCACTGATTAAACGTCTCCAATTAATAGCTAGACCATTAATAATGAGAACAAAACTTTCTGTTTCCATATGGGGTCATGCAATTTTACATGCTGCATCACTGATTCGTATGAGACCAAGTGCATATCATACACATTCTCCCCTTCAACTTGTTTCTGGAAAAGAACCAAATATATCCCACCTTAAAATTTTTGGAAGTGCAGTATATGTTCCTATTGCTCCACCACAACGTACAAAAATGGGTCCTCAAAGGAGGTTGGGAATATATGTTGGTTTTGAAACAAATTCAATAATAAGATATCTTGAACCTTTGACAGGTGATATGTTCACAGCACGTCTTGCTGATTGCCATTTCAATGAAGAAAATTTCCCAACACTTGGGGGGACAAATGAAAACCCAAGAAAAGAATGTTTCATGGTATGAACCTTCTTTATCATATCTTGATCCTCGCACACAAGAATGTGAGATGGGTGTTCAAAAAATAATACATTTGCAAGAAGTTGCAAATCAATTACCTGATGCATTTACTGATACCAAAAGAGTTACTAAATCATATATACCTGCTGTTAATGCTCTAGCTCGAATTGAACTCCCAGATAGACAATCTGATGAAAAAGTAACTCAAGAATCCAAAGCACACCTGAAGCGTGGAAGGCCATTTGGTTCTAAGGATGCAAATCCTAGAAAAAGAAGAGGAATGGAAAATATGTTTGAGCATAATGAAAGTGTTCATGAAGAAACACAAAATAACATTACTTCCCCAGTTGAGGAAATAAATGATAAGGAGATTGAAATTAATTATGGTCATATAAAAATAGTAAGTACCCAATATGAATTAGAAGATATAATATTTTCTTATTCAGTTGCATGCAATATTGTCAATGAGGATCCAGAACCACAATCTGTCATTGAATGCCAAAATAGGCAGGATTGGGGTAAATGGAAAGAGGCCATGCAAGCTGAATTAACGTCTCTCAATAACAGAAAGGTTTTTGGACCTATTATACTCACACATGGAGTTGTGAAACCATTGGGATACAGATGGATTTTTATACGAAAAAGAAATGAGAAAAATGAAATTGTGAGATACAAAGCCAGGCTCGTTGCTCAGGGTTTTTCTCAAAGGCCGGGAATCGATTATGAAGAAACATATTCTCTTGTTATGGATGCAATCACTTTCAGATATTTAATCAGTCTAGAAGTTTCTGAAAATTTAGATATGCATCTTATGGATGTTGTTACTGCTTACTTATATGGATCACTTGACAGTGATATATATATGAAAATCCCCGAAGGATTTAAAATGCCAGAAGCATTAAGTGCAAAACCCAAACAAATGTATTCTATCAAACTGCAAAGATCATTGTATGGGTTAAAGCAATCTGGACGTATGTGGTACAATCGTCTAAGTGATTACTTAATAAGCAAAGGCTATAAAAATAATACTATTTGTCCGTGTGTATTTATTAAGAAAACAACATCTGGATATGTTATTATAGCTGTCTATGTAGATGATCTGAACATTATTGGGACGAATAAAGAAATCCTTGAAGTGATTGAATTTTTAAAGAAAGAATTTGAAATGAAAGACCTTGGGAAAACCAAATATTGTCTTGGTTTACAGATTGAGCATATGCCAAATGGGATACTTGTCCATCAATCAAACTATACAGAAAGGGTCTTGAAACGTTTTAATATGGATAAAGCCAAACCTTTAAGCTCTCCACTGATTGTTAAATCACTAAATATTGACAAAGATCCATATCGCCCTTGTGAGGAAAATGAAGAAATTCTTGGTCCAGAAGTACCATATCTTAATGCAATTGGAGCTCTTATGTATCTTACTAATTGTACTAGACCTGACATTTCTTTTGCATTAAATCTATTAGCAAGATTTAGTTCATCTCCAACAAAAAGACACTGGAATGGAATCAAGCACATATTACGATACCTTCGCGGAACTACTGATTTAGGTTTATTTTTTCCTAATAGTTCAAAACAAGGCTTGATTGGTTATGCAGATGCAGGTTACTTGTCTGATCCTCATAAAGCTAGATCTCAAACTGGATATGTATTCATGAATGGAGGTACTGCAATATCTTGGCGTTCTTAAAAGCAAACACTCGTCCCCACATCTTCAAATCATGCAGAAGTAATTGCTCTAAATGAAGCTAGTAGAGAATGTACATGGTTAAGATCGATGACACAACTTATCCTGACTTCTTGTGGAATAGATAAAGATAAATATCCAACCTTAATCTATGAAGATAATGCAGCATGTGTCGCTCAAATAAAAGAAGGGTACATCAAAAGCGACAGGACAAAACATATTCCTCCAAAGTTTTTTGAATACACTCAAGAGCGTATAAAGAATCAACAGATTGAACTAAAATATGTTCAATCTAGCAACAATGCAGCAGATCTTTTCACAAAGGCACTTCCTACCAAGATCTTTAGAAAACATGTTCATGGTATTGGAATGAGACATCTACACAATACATAATGGTCATTCAATATCTAAATGGGGGGGAGTCAACTAGACACTGCACTCTTTTTCCCTTCGCTAAAGTTTTTTCCCACTGGGTTTTCTTTAGCAAGGTTTTTAATGAGGCAGTACTTCAAAGTTGAACTCCGATGTAGAATGATGTCATTCAAGGGGGAGTGTTACAAGTAATTGGTGAATGACAACATTATGTCATCACTTTGTCATCACTTTGCATTTACCAATTAAACAACTATATTTGAATAGTAGACTTGGTAGTATAAATAGACCATCAATGTAATGAAGAAAATGCATCTCATATCAACTCTTTTACAAGTGATATAAACTCTCTCTACTCTCTCCAAGCTCTCAAGCTTTCTTTCTTTCTTCATCTATATTCTAGTTTTTAGTTTGTTCATAATTGTCGTGGTAACGCTGAATTTATAACATATATATATATCAAGGTTGTAGAAGTCGCCAGGCGGTAGGCGGGCGGTCGACTGGGGCCTAGGACTAGTCGGGTCTAGGCGAGGACTAGTCGGCGCCTAGGCGGAGAGTATTATTTATAAAAAAATATATGAATAACCATACAAAATGTCATGCCATACATATATATCCTAACAAAATATATGAATAAGTGAATAACCATACAAAATGTCATGCCATACAAAATGTCATATTAAAGTGTTCAATTATTTAAGTTTTTAAACAACATACTATAAGTCTATAACAAGATTCATAATCTCACATATTTAATTATTTAAAGTGTTCTACTCTTTATCTCCGCATTCTTCCATGATGCGAACTCCATCCGACTCATATTCAACATCTTCATATACCTCCTCCTCGCTCCCAGACTCAAAATCTTCATCTAAAAGTTCTCTTGTTCTTGAAGTTTGTCCTAGCTCATCAGATCCGTGAGCATCACCAACTACTCCCTCATTTGATTCGGGGTCAACTCCATCTTCATCACAGTTAACAATCCATTCTTGAGCTGTGTGACTCTCACTTGCTAATAGCACTTCCGTAGCCCTATCTTTCCTTTTTTTGTTTTTTTTCCATCAAATTAGCATTGAATTGGACATAAACAAGATCATTCAATTTATTTGCATCCAATCTATTTCTTTTCTTCGTGTGAATCTACAAAGTTAAAAGATAAAAATGATTAATAAAATTATATATTAAATAAATTACTTGACATTTAAAGTTTGATTTACTAACCCCTTCAAATGAGCTCCAATTCCTTTCACAACCAGAGGAACTACTAGTTAGAGAAAGAACCCTCATAGCGATCTTTGTCAAATGAGGAGTTGAGCTCCAATTCCTTTCACAACCAGAGGAACTACTAGTTAAATAAATTACTTGACATTTGAAGTTTGTCCTAGCTCAACCAGAGGAACACCATTAGGTCACACAAAGTGCATTTAATTTTATCCAAGTTGTTAGCATCCGGGGAAATAGCATACTCCCAAGCAATGTCATTTGATTTCCTCTTAGGACATGTAGCGGTTGATTCCATTGATGGGATCTGTAAAAAAATTATACAAATTCAATATACAAGTAGAAAATAATGATAGGAGCTATAATCCAATCATGGAATCAGAAGCTAGAATTAATCAATAATTCAATATACAAGCAAACTCAATATGGAATCAGAAGCTATACAAGCAAACTCAATATGGAAATCAGACATGGAATCAGAAGCTATACAAGCAAACTCAATATGGATTCAGACATGGAATCAGAAGCTATACAAGCAAACTCAATATGGAATCAGAAGCTATACAAGCAAAACTCCAACAGGAAAGACAGAAACCGGAATTAATTTCTGGAAATCAGACAAGTGAAACTCCAACAGGTAGAAATAACAATCCGACAAGTAGAAATAACAATCCGACAAGTAGATATGCTGCCAATTAAACCGACAAGTAGAAACAATCCGACAATATGGAAATCAGACGGAGCTCAATAATCCGACGAGTATATATGCTGTCAATTAATGATCAGGAACTCAATAATCCGACGAGTAGAAATCAATAATCGGACAAGTAGAAATCAATAATCCTACAAGTAGAAATCAGAATCCGACAATTACAAATCCGAAACCTAAAACTTAAAATCCTTACCGCAGACATGGTTGATTTCTAAGTTATCGCACCGTCGGAGCTTCAAGGACACCGTGTCTGGACCGTCGGAGCTTTGACAGACTAGGTCGGACCGTCGGAAGTCGTAGATGGAAGACGGAGGGGGAAAGCCGGAGATCGATTTCTATGTTGTCGGGTGGAAAATGGGAGGGAGAAACACCATTAGGTCAAACAAAAAATGAGGGGAATAAAAAAAAAGAGGGGGTAGTCTAAAAAAAAGGGGTAATTTTGAAAAATTTCATCCCAATCTGTTGACTTCGTTTGACCGCCCGTTGACCGACTTTGACCGACTTTTCCGCCTAGACCGATTTTGACCGAAGTTGACTACGCCCGACTAAGTGAGCCGCATAGTACTAAACGTAGGCAATTTTAGCCCGCCTAGCGCCTAGGCGCCGCCTAGGCGGCCGCCTAGGCCGACTTTTACAACACTGATATATATATATATATATATATATATATATATATATATATATATATATATATATATATATATATATATATATATATATATATATATATATATATATATATATATATATATATATATAAGAGATAATTGTTTGAATTGATAAGATAAAAATATTGATTTGAATTCAAAAGGTTTATCTCTTAGGGTTTATCTGGCCATCCACTAGAGCCTATAAATAGGGAGGCTCATAACCCTACATAGTTTAATTCTTTCTGGCCTTCTAGGAATTGTTATATGTTTAATACTACGATTTTGAGGCTCTCTCTGAAGGAATTTTCGGCCAACATTCCAAGCTAAGGGTGTGACTGCATTTGAGGCAAGAGGTTTCTGTTGCTTTGCTTCCAAGATTCACTAAAGGTTGGTTTTTCTTGATCTTTCTCTTAGTTTAATTCTTTCTGGCATTCTAGGAATTGTTATATGTTTAATTAGAAGAAAAACTTAGATCTAAATAGGTTGCATGTGAACTTAGTATTTTTAGTTCATAGTTGCAGAAAACCTTTTAGGGTTATGGACCATTATGAAGGTTGTGATGCGTTATGGACCACTATAAATGGTTATGATGGGTTATGGACCATTATGAGGGGTTTTGATAGGTTATGGTCAATTATGAAGAGTTTTGATAAGTTATGGACCATATAAAGGGTTGTGTTGGGTTATGGACCATTATGAAGGGTTGTGATGGGTTATGGACCATTATGAAGGGTTGTGATGGGTTATGGACCATTATGAAGGGTTGTGATGGGTTATGGACCATTATGAAAGTTTGTATGGTTATAGACCATCATGCATGGTTGCGATGGGTTATAGACCATTATGAAGTGTTGTGATGGGTTATGGTTAATTATGAAGGGTTGTGATGGGTTATGCACCATAGAAAGGGTTGATCTGGGTTATGGACCATAGGAAGGGTTATGATGGGTAATGGTCAATTATGAAGGGTTGTGATGGGTTATGGTCAATTATGAAAGGTTGTGATGGTTATGGCCTGTTATGAAGGTTTGTATGGGTTATGGACCTTTATGAAGGGTTGTTATGGTTATTGACCATTATGAAGGGTTGCGATGGTTATGGACCATAGAAAGGGTTGTGATTGGTTATGGACCATTAGAAAGGGTAGTCATGGGTTATGGACCGTTATGAAGGGTTGTATGAGTTATGTACTATTATGAAGGTTTTGATTGGTTATGAACCATTATCAAGGATTATGATGGGTTATTGACCATTTTGAAGGGTTGTGATAGGTTATGGTTAATTATGATGGGTTGTTATGGGTTATGGACCATAGAAAGGGTTGTGTTGGGTTATGGACCATTATGAAGGGTTGTGATGGGTTATGCTGAATTATGAAGTGTTGTGATGGGTTATGGACCGTTATAAAGGGTTGTGATGGGTTATGGACTATTATGAAGGTTGTGATGGGTTATGGACCATTATAAAGGGTTGTGATGGGTTATAGACCATTATGAAGGTTATGATGGGTTATGGACCATTATAAAGGTTGTGATGGGTTATGGACCATTATGAGGGGTTTTGATAGGTTATGGTCAATTATAAATAGTTGTGATGGGTTATGGACCATAGAAAGGGTTGTGTTGGGATATAGACCATTATGAAGGGTTGTGATGGGTTATGGACCATTTTGAAGGGTTGTGATGGGATATGGACCATTATGAAGGTATACGGGTTATGGACAATTATGAAAGGTTGTTATGGTTATGGACCATTATGTAGGGTTACGATGGGTTATGGACCATTATGAAGTGTTGTGATGGGTTATGGTTAATTATGAAGGGTTGTGATGGGTTATAGACCACAGAAAGGGTTGTGCTGGGTTATGGACCATAGGATGGGTTGTTATGGGTTATGGTCAATTATGAAGGGTTGTGATGGGTTATGGTCAATTATGAAGGGTTGTGATAGGTTATGGACTATTATGAAGGTTTGTATGCGTTATGGAACATTATGAAGGGTTGTTATGGTTACGGACTGTTGTGCAGGGTTGTGATGGGTTATGGACCATAGAAAGGATTGTGATGGGTTATTGACCATTAGAAAGGGTTTTGATGGGTTATGGACCATTATGAAGGGTTATGTGGGTTATGTATTATTATGAAGGGTTGTGATGAGTTATGCTTAATTATGAAGGGTTTTGATTTGTTATGGACCATTATAAAGGGTTGTGATGCGTTATGGACCATTATAAAGGTTGTGATGGGTTATGGACCATTATAAAGGGTTGTGAGGGGTTATGGGCCATTATGAAGGTTGTGATGGGTTATGGACCATTATGAGGGGTTCTGATAGGTTATGGTAATATATGTAGAGTTGTGATGGGTTATGGACCATAGAAAGGGTTATGTCAGGTTATAGACCATTATGAAGGGTTGTGATGTGTTATGGACCATTATGAAGGTTTGTATGGGTTATGGACCATTATAAAGGCTTGTTATGGTTATGGACCATAATGCAGGGTTGCGATGTGTTATGGACCATTATGAATTGTTGTGATTTGTTATGGTTAATTATAAAGGGCTGTGATGGGTTATGGACCATAGAAAGGATTGTGATGGGTTATGGACCATATGAAGGGTTGTGATGGGTTATGCAAAATTATGAAGGGTTGTGATGGGTTATGGACCATTATAAAGAGTTGTCAAAGGTTATGGACCATTATCAAGGTTGTGATGGGTTATGGACCAATATAAAGGGTTGTGATGGGCTATGGACCATTATGAAGGTTGTGACTGGTTATGGACCACTATAAAGGGTTATGATGGGTTATGGACCATTATGAGGGGTTTTGATAGGTTATGATCAATTATGAAGAGTTGTGATAGGTTATGGACCATAGAAAGGGTTGTGTTGGGTTATGGACCATTATGAATGGTTGTGATGGGTCATGGACCATTATGAAGGGTTGTGATGTGTTATGGACCATTATGAAGGTTTGTATGGGATATGGACTAATATGAAGGGTTGTTATGGTTATAGACCATTATACACGGTTGCGATGGGTTATCCACCATTATGAAGTGTTGTGATGGGTTATGGTTAATTATGAAGGGTTGTTATGGGTTATGCACCATAGAAAGGGTTGTTCTGGGTTATGGACCATAGGAAGGGTTATGATGGGTAATGGTCAATTATTTAGGGTTGTGATGGGTTATGGTCAATTATGAAAGGTTGTGATGGTTATGGCCTGTTATGAAGGTTTGTATGGGTTATGGACCATTATGAAGGGTTGTTATGGTTATGAACCATTATGCAGGGTTGCGATGGTTATGGACCATAGAAAGGGTTGTGATTGGTTATGGACCTTTAGAAAGGGTTGTGATGGGTTATGGACCGTTATGAAGGGTTGTATGGGTTATGTACTATTATGAAGGTTTTGATTGGTTATGAACCAGTATCAAGGATTATGATGGGTTATTGACCATTATGAAGGGTTGTGATGGGTTATGGTCAATTATGAAAGGTTGTGATGGTTATGGCCTATTGTGAAGGTTTGTATGGGTTAAGGACCATTATGAAGGGTTGTCATGGGTTATGGACCACTATAAATGGTTATGATGGGTTATGGACCATTATGAGGGGTTTTGATAGGTTATGGTCAATTATGAAGAGTTGTGATAGGTTATGGACCATAGAAAGGGTTGTGTTGGGTTATGGACCATTATTCAGGGTTGTGATGGGTTATGGACCATTATGAAAGGTTGTGATGGGTTATGGACCGTTATGAAGTGTTGTGATAGGTTATGGTTAATTATGAAGGGTTGTGATGGGTTATGCACCATAGAAAGGGTTGTTCTGGGTTATGGACCATGGGAAGGGTTATGATGGGTAATGGTCAATTATGAAGGGATGCGATGGGTTATGGTCAATTATGAAAGGTTGTGATGGTTATTGCCTGTTATGAAGGTTTGTATGGGTTATGGACCATTATGAAGGGTTGTTGTGGTTATAGACCATTATGCAGGGTTGCGATGGTTATGGACTATAGAAAGGGTTGTGATTGGTTATGGACCATTAGAAAGGGTTGTGATGGGTTATGGACCGTAATGAAGGGTTGTATGAGTTATGTACTATTATGAAGGTTTTGATTGGTTATGAACCATTATCAAGGATTATGATGGGTTATTGACCATTATGAAGGGTTGTGATAGGTTATGGTCAATTATGATGGGTTGTTTTGGGTTATGGACCATAGAAAGGGTTGTGTTGGGTTATGGACCATTATAAAGGGTTGTGATGGTTATGCTGAATTATGAAGGGTTGTGATGGGTTATGGACCGTTATAAAGGGTTATGATGTGTTATGGACCATTATGAAGGTTGTGATGGGTTATGGACCATTATAAAGGGTTGTGATGGGTTATGGACCATTATGAAGGTTGTGATGGGTTATGGACCATTATAAAGGTTGTGATGGGTTATGGACCATTATGAGGGGTTTTGATAGGTTATGGTCAATTATAAAGAGTTGTGATGGGTTATGGACAATAGAAAGGGTTGTGTTGGGATATAGACCATTATGAAGGGTTGTGATGGGTTATGGACCATTATGAAGGGCTGTGATGGGTTATGGACCATTATGAAGGTATACGGGTTAGGGACAATTATGAATGGTTGTTATGGTTATGGACCATTATATACGGTTTCGATGGGTTATGGACCATTATGAAGTGTTGTGATGGGTTATGGTTAATTATGAAGGGTTGTGATGGGTTATAGACCACAGAAAGGGTTGTGCTGGGTTATGGACCATAGGAATTGTTGTTATGGGTTATAGTCAATTATGAAGGGTTGTGATGGGTTATGGTCAATTATGAAGGGTTGTGATAGGTTATGGACTGTTATGAAGGTTTGTATGCATTATGGACCATTATGAAAGATTGTTATGGTTCCGGACCGTTATACAGGGTTGCGATGGGTTATGGACCATAGAAAGGATTGTGATGGGTTATTGACCATTAGAAAGGGTTTTGATGGGTTATGGACCGTTATGAAGGGTTATGTGGGTTATATACTATTATGAAGGGTTGTGATGAGTTATGCTCAATTATGAAGGGTTCTGATGGGTTATGGACCATTATAAAGGGTTGTGATGCGTTATGGACCATTATGAAGGTTGTGATGGGTTATGGACCATTATAAAGGGTTGTGATGGGTTATGGACCATTATGAAGGTTGTGATGGGTTATAGACCACTAAGTAGGGTTATGATGGGTTATTGACCATTATGAGGGGTTCTGATAGGTTATGGTAATATATGTAGAGTTGTGATGGGTTATGGACCATAGAACGGGTTGTGTTAGGTTATGCACCATTATGAAGAGTTGTGATGGGTTATGGACCATTACGAAGGTTTGTATGGGTTATGGACCATTATAAAGGGCTCTTATGGTTATGGACTATAATGCAGGGTTGCGATGTGTTCTGGACCATTATGAAGTGTTGTGATTTGTTATGGTTAATTATAAAGGGCTGTGATGGGTTATGGACCATAGAAAGGGTTGTCTAGGGTTATGGACCATATGATGGGTTGTGACGGGTTATGCTCAATTATGATGGGTTGTGATGGGTTATGGACCATTATAAAGAGTTGTGATAGGTTATGGACCATTATGAAGGTTGTGATGGGTTATGGACCATTATGAAGGTTTGTATGGGATATGGACTAATATGAAGGGTTGTTATGGTTATAGACCATTATGCATGGTTGCGATGGATTATCCACCATTATGAAGTGTTGTGATGGGTTATGGTTAATTATGAAGGGTTGTGATGGGTTATAGACCACAGAAAGGGTTGTGCTGGGTTATGGACCATAGGATGGGTTGTGATGGGTTATGGTCAATTATGAAGGGTTGTGATGGGTTATGGTCAATTATGAAGGGTTGTGATGGGTTATGGTCAATTATGAAGGGTTGTGATAGGTTATGGACTATTATGAAGGTTTGTATGCGTTATGGACCATTATGAAGGGTTGTTATGGTTACGGACTGTTGTGTAGGGTTGCGATGGGTTATGGACCATAGAAATGATTGTGATGGGTTATTGACCATTATGAAGGGTTATGTGGGTTATGTATTATTATGAAGGGTTGTGATGGGTTATGTATTATTATGAAGGGTTGTGATGAGTTATGCTCAATTATGAAGGGTTTTGATGGGTTATGGACCATTATAAAGGGTTGTGATGCGTTATGGACCATTATGAAGGTTGTGATGTGTTATGGACCATTATAAAGGGTTGTGAGGGGTTATGGGCCATTATGAAGGTTGTGATGGGTTATGGACCACTAAGTAGGGTTATTATGGGTTATGGACCATTATGAGGGGTTCTGATAGGTTATGGTAATATATGTAGAATTGTGATGGGTTATGGACCATAGAAAGGGTTGTGTTAGGTTATGGACCATTATGAAGGGTTGTGATGTGTTATGGACCATTATGAAGGTTTGTATGGGTTATGGACCATTATAAAGGGTTGTTATGGTTATGGACCATAATGCAGGGTTGCGATGTGTTATGGACCATTATGAATTATAGTGATTTGTTATGGTTAATTATAAAGGGCTGTGATGGGTTATGGACCATAGAAAGGATTGTGATGGGTTATGGACCATATGAAGGGTTGTGATGGGTTATGCTCAATTATGAAGGGTTGTGATGGGTTATGGACCATTATAAAGAGTTGTCATAGGTTATGGACCATTATGAAGGTTGTGATGGGTTATGGACCATTATAAAGTGTTGTGATGGGTTATGGACCATTATGAAGGTTGTGACTGGTTATGGACCACTATAAATGGTTATGATGGGTTATGGACCATTATTAGGGGTTTTGATAGGTTATGATCAATTATGAAAAGTTGTGATATGTTATGGACCATAGAAAGGGTTGTGTTGGGTTATGGACCATTATGAATGGTTGTGATGGGTTATGGACCATTATGAAGGGTTGTGATGGGTTATGGACCATTATAAAGGTTTGTATGGGATATGGACTAATATGAAGGGTTGTTATGGTTATAGACCATTATACACGGTTGCGATGGGTTATCCACCATTATGAAGTGTTGTGATGGGTTATGGTTAATTATGAAGGGTTGTTATGGGTTATGCACCATTGAAAGGGTTGTTCTGGGTTATGGACCATAGGAAGGGTTATGATGGGTAATGGTCAATTATGAAGGGTTGTGATGGGTTATGGTCAATTATGAAAGGTTGTGATGGTTATGGCCTCTTGTGAAGGTTTGTATGGGTTATGGACCATTATGAAGGGTTGTCATGGGTTATGGACCACTATAAATGGTTATGATGGGTTATGGACCATTATTAAGGGGTTGTGATAGGTTATGGTCAATTATGAAGAGTTGTGATAGGTTATGGACCATAGAAAGGGTTGTGTTGGGTTATGGACCATTATTCAGGGTTGTGATGGGTTATGGACCATTATGAAAGGTTGTGATGGGTTATGGACCATTATGAAGTGTTGTGATAGGTTATGGTTAATTATGAAGGGTTATGATGGGTTATGCACCATAGAAAGGGTTGTTCTGGGTTATGGACCATAGGAAGGGTTATGATGGGTAATGGTCAATTATGAAGGGATGCGATGGGTTATGGTCAATTATGAAAGGTTGTGATGGTTATTGCCTGTTATGAAGGTTTGTATGGGTTATGGACCATTATGAAGGGTTGTTATGGTTATAGACCATTATGCAGGGTTGCGATGGTTATGGACCATAGAAAGGGTTGTGATTGGTTATGGACCATTAGAAAGGGTTGTGATAGGTTATGGACAGTAATGAAGGGTTGTATGAGTTATGTACTATTATGAAGGTTTTGATTGGTTATGAACCATTATCAAGGATTATGATGGGTTATTGACCATTATGAAGGGTTGTGATAGGTTATGGTCAATTATGATGGGTTGTTTTGGGTTATGGACCATAGAAAGGGTTGTGTTGGGTTATGGACCATTATAAAGGGTTGTGTTGGTTATGCTGAATTATGAAGGGTTGTGATGGGTTATGGACCGTTATAAAAGGTTATGATGTGTTATGGACCATTATGAAGGTTGTGATGGGTTATGGACCATTATAAAGGGTTGTGATGGGTTATGGACCATTATAAAGGTTGTGATGTGTTATGGACCATTATAAAGGTTGTGATGGGTTATGGACCATTATGAGGGGTTTTGATAGGTTATGGTCAATTATAAAGAGTTGTGATGGGTTATGGACCATAGAAAGGGTTGTGTTGGGATATAGACCATTATGAAGGGTTGTGATGGGTTATGGACCATTATGAAGGGTTGTGATGGGTTATGGACCATTATGACGGTATACAGGTTAGGGACAATTATGAATGGTTGTTATGGTTATGGACCATTATATAGGGTTTCGATGGGTTATGGACCATTATGAAGTGTTGTGATGGGTTATGGTTAATTATGAAGGGTTGTGATGGGTTATAGACCACAGAAAGGGTTGTGCTGGGTTATGGACCATCGGAATTGTTGTTATGGGTTATAGTCAATTATGAAGGGTTGTGATGGGTTATGGTCAATTATGAAGGGTTGTGATAGGTTATGGACTGTTATGAAGGTTTGTATGCATTATGGACCATTATGAAGGATTGTTATGGTTACGGACCGTTATCCAGGGTTGCGATGGGTTATGGACCACAGAAAGGATTGAGATGGGTTATTGACCATTAGAAAGGGTTTTGATGGGTTATGGACCGTTATGAAGGGTTATGTGGGTTATATACTATTATGAAGGGTTGTGATGAGTTATGCTCAATTATGAAGGGTTCTGATGGGTTATGGACCATTATAAAGGGTTGTGATGCGTTATGGACCATTATGAAGGTTGTGATGGGTTATGGACCATTATAAAGGGTTGTGATGGGTTATGGACCATTATGAAGGTTGTGATGGGTTATAGACCACTAAGTAGGGTTATGATGGGTTATTGACCATTATGAGGGGTTCTGATAGGTTATGGTAATATATGTAGAGTTGTGATGGGTTGTGGACCATAGAAAGGGTTGTGTTAGGTTATGCACCATTATGAAGAGTTGTGATGGGTTATGGACCATTATGAAGGTTTGTATGGGTTATGGACCAATATAAAGGGCTCTTATGGTTATGGACCATAATGCAGGGTTGCGATGTGTTATGGACCATTATGAAGTGTTGTGATTTGTTATGGTTAATTATAAAGGGCTGTGATGGGTTATGGACCATAGAAAGGGTTGTCTAGGGTTATGGACCATATGAAGGGTTGTGACGGGTTATGCTCAATTATGAAGGGTTGTGATGGGTTATGGACCATTATAAAGAGTTGTGATAGGTTATGGACCATTATGAAGGTTGTGATGGGTTATGGACCATTATAAAGGATTGTGATGGGTTATGGACAATTATGAAGGTTGTGACGGGTTATGGACCACTATAAATGGTTATGATGGGTTATAGACCATTATAAGGGGTTTTGATAGTTTATGGAAAATTATGAAGAGTTGTGATAGGTTATGGACCATTCAAAGGGTTGTGTTGGGTTATGGACCATTATGAATGGTTGTGATGGGTTATGGACCATTATGAAGGGTTGTGATGGGTTATGGACCATTATGAAGGTTTGTATGGGATATGGACTAATATGAAGGGTTGTTATGGTTATAGACCATTATCCACGGTTGCGATGGGTTATCCACCATTATGATGTGTTGTGATGGGTTATGGTTAATTATGAAGGGTTGTGATGGGTTATGCACCATAGAAAGGGTTGTTCTGGGTTATGGCCCATAGGAAGGGTTTTGATGGGTAATGGTCAATTATGAAGGGTTGTGATGGGTTATGGTCAATTATGAAAGGTGGTGATGGTTATGGCCTGTTATGAAGGTTTTTATGGGTTATGGACCATTATGAAGGGTTGTTATGGTTATGAACCATTATGCAGGGTTGCGATGGTTATGGACAATAGAAAGGGTTGTGATTGGTTATGGACCATTAGAAAGGGTTGTGATGTGTTATGGACCGTTATGAAGGGTTGTATGGGTTATGTACTATTATGAAGGTTTTGATTGGTTATGAACCATTATCAAGGATTATGATGGGTTATTGACCATTATGAAGGGTTGTGATAGGTTATGGTCAATTATGATGGGTTGTTATGGGTTATGGACCATAGAAAGGGTTGTGTTGGGTTATGGACCATTATGAAGTGTTGTGATGGGTTATGCTGAATTATGAAGGGTTGTGATGGGATATGGACCGTTATAAAGGGTTGTGTTGGGTTATGGACCATTATGAAGGTTGTGATGGGTTATGGACCGTTATAAAGGGTTGTGATGGGTTATAGACCATTATGAAGGTTGTGATGGGTTCTGGACCATTATGAAGGTTGTGATGGTTATGGACCATTATGAGGGATTTTGATAGGTTAAGGTCAATTATAAAGAGTTGTGATGGGTTATGGACCATAGAAAGGGTTGTGTTGGGATATAGACCATTATGTAGGGTTGTGATTGGCTATGGACTATGAAGGGTTGTGATGGGTTATGGACCATTATGAAGTACACGTGTTATGGACAATTATGAATGGTTGTTATGGTTATGGACGATTATGTACGGTTGCGATGGGTTATGGACCACTAAGAAGTGTTGTGATGGGTTATGGTTAATTATGAAGGGTTGTGATGGGTTATAGACCACAGAAAGGGTTGTGCTGGGTTATGGACCATAGGATGGGTTGTGATTGGTTATGGTCAATTATGAAGGGTTGTGATGGGTTATGGTCAATTATAAAGGGTTGTGATAGGTTATGGACTATTATGAAGGTTTATATGGGTTAAGGACTATTATGAAGGGTTGTTATGGTTACGGACCATTATGCAGGGTTTCGATGGGTTATGGACCATTAGAAAGGGTTTTAATGGGTTATAGACTGTTATGAAGGGTTATGTGGGTTATGTACTATTATGAAGGGTTTTGATGAGTTATGCTCAATTATGAAGGGTTGTGATGGGTTATGGACCATTATAAAGGGTTGGCATGCGTTATGGACCATTATGAAGGTTGTGATGGGTTATGGACCATTATAAAGGGTTGTGATGGGTTATGGACCATTATGAAGGTTGTGATGGGTTATGGACCACTATGAAGGGTTATGGACCATTATGAGGGGTTCTCATAGGATATGGTTATTTATGTAGAGTTGTGATGGGTTATGGACCATAGAAAGTGTTGTGTTAGGTTATGGACCATTATGAAGGGTGTGATGTGTTACGGACCATTATGTAGGTTTTTATGGGTTATGGACCATTATAAAGGGTTGTTATGGTTATGGACCATAATGCAGGGTTGCGATGTGTTATGGAACATTATGAAGTGTTGTGATTTGTGATGGTTAATTATAAAGGGTTGTGATGGGTTATAGACCATAGAAAGGGTTGTCTAGGGATATGGACCATATGAAGGGTTGTGATAGGTTATGATCAATTATGAAGGGTTGTGATGGGTTATTGACTATTATGAAGGTTTGTATGGGTTATGGACCATTATAGAGGCATGTTATGGTTATGGACCATTATGTAGGATTGCAATGGGTTATGGACCATAGAAAGGACTGTGATGGGTTATGGACCATTACAAAGTGTTGTGATGTGGTATGGGCCGTTATGAAGGGTTGTATGGGTTATATTATGAAGATTGTGATGGGTTATCAACCATTATGAAGGATTATTGTGGGTTATTGACCATTAGAAAGGGTTTTGATGGGTTATGGACCGTTATGAAGGGTTATGTGGGTTATGTACTATTATGAAGGGTTGTGATGAGTTATGCTCAATTATGAAGGGTTCTGATGGGTTATGGACCATTATAAAGGGTTGTGATGTGTTATGGACCATTATGAAGGTTGTGATGGGTTATGGACCATTATAAAGGGTTGTGATGGGTTATGGACCATTATGAAGGTTGTGATGGGTTATGGACCACTAAGTAGGGTTATGATGGGTTATGGACCATTATGAGGGGTTCTGATAGGTTATGGTAATATATGTAGAGTTGTGATGGGTTATGGACCATAGAAAGGGTTGTGTTAGGTTATGCACCTTTTTGAAGCGTTGTGATGGGTTATGGACCATTATGAAGGTTTGTATGGGTTATGGACCATTATAAAGGGTTGTTATGGTTATGGACCATAATGCAGGGTTGCGATGTGTTATGGACCATTATGAAGTGTTGTGATTTGTTATGGTTAATTATAAAGGGCTGTGATGGGTTATGGACCATAGAAAGGGTTGTCTAGGGTTATGGACCATATGAAGGGTTGTGATAGGTTATGCTCAATTATGAAGGGTTGTGATGGGTTATGGACCATTATAAAGAGTTGTGATAGGTTATGGATCATTATGAAGGTTGTGATGGGTTATGGATCATTATAAAGGGTTGTGATAGGTTATGGACCATTATGAAGGTTGTGACGGGTTATGGACCACTATAAATGGTTATGATGGGTTATGGACCATTATGAGGGGTTTTGATAGGTTATGGTCAATTATGAAGAGTTGTGATAGGTTATGAACCACAGAAAGGGTTGTGTTGGGTTATGGACCATTATGAATGGTTATGATGGGTTATGGACCATTATGAAGGGTTGTGATGGGTTATGGACCATTATGAAGGTTTGTATAGGATATGGACTAATATGAAGGATTGTTATGGTTATAGACCATTATGCACGTTTGCGATGGGTTATCCACCATTATGAAGTGTTGTGATGGGTTATGGTTAATTATGAAGAGTTATGATGGGTTATGCACCATAGAAAGGGATGTTCTGGGATATGGACCAAAGGAAGGGTTAAGATAGGTAATGGTCAATTATGAAGGGTTGTGAAGGGTTATGGTCAATTATGAAAGGTTGTGATGGTTATGGCCTGTTATGAAGGTTTGTATGGGTTATGGACCATTATGACGGGTTGTTATGGTTATGAACCATTATGCAGGGTTGCGATGGTTATGGACCATAGAAAGGGTTGTGATTGGTTATGAACCTTTAGAAAGGGTTGTGATGGGTTATGGACCGTTATGAAGGGTTGTATGGGTTATGTACTATTATGAAGGTTTTGATTGGTTATGAACCAGTATCAAGGATTATGATGGGTTATTGACCATTATGAAGGGTTGTGATAGGTTATGGTCAATTATGATGGGTTGTTATGGGTTATGGACCATAGAAAGGGTTGTGTTGGGTTATGGACCATTATGAAGGGTTGTGATGGGTTATGCTGAATTATGAAGGGTTGTGATGGGATATGGTCCGTTATAAAGGGTTGTGTTGGGTTATGGACCATTATGAAGGTTGTGATAGGTTATAGACCATTATAAAGGGTTGTGATGGGTTATGGACCATTATGAAGGTTGTGATGGGTTATGGACCATTATGAAGGTTGTGATGGGTTATGGACCATTATGAGGGATTTTGATAGGTTATGGTCAATTATAAAGAGTTGTGATGGGTTATGGACCATAGAATGGGTTGTGTTGGGATATAGACCATTATGAGGGGTTGTGATGGGTTATGGACCATTATGAAGGGTTGTTATGGGTTATGGACCATTACGAAGGTATACGGGTTATGGACAATTATGAATGGTTGTTATGGTTATGGACCATTATGTAGGGTTGCGATGGGTTATGGACCACTATGAAGTGTTGTGATGGGTTATGGTTAATTATGAAGGGTTGTGATGGGTTATAGACCACCGAAAGGGTTGTGCTGGGTTATGGACCATAGGATGGGTTGTGATAGGTTATGGTCAATTATGAAGGGTTGTGATGGGTTATGGTCAATTATGAAGGGTTGTGATAGGTTATGGACTGTTATGAAGGTTTGTATGGGTTATGGACCATTATGAAGGGTTGTTATGGTTACGGACCATTATGCAGGGTTGCGATGAGTTATGCACCATTAAAAAGGGTTTTAATGGGTTATGGACCGTTATGAAGGGTTATGTGGGTTATGTACTATTATGAAGGGTGTGATTTGTGATGGTTAATTATAAAGGGTTGTGATGGGTTATAGACCATAGAAAGGGTTGTCTAGGGTTATAGACCATATGAAGGGTTGTGATGGGTTATGATCAATTATGAAGGGTTGTGATAGGTTATTGACTATTATGAAGGTTTGTATGGGTTATGGACCATTATGGAGGGACGTTATGGTTATGGACCATTATATAGGATTGCAATGGGTTATGGACCATATAAAGGGCTGTGATGGGTTATGGACCATTACAAAGTGTTGTGATGGGGTATGGGCCGTTATGAAGGGTTGTATGGGTTATATTATGAAGGTTGTGATGGGTTATGAACCATTATGAAGGATTATGATGGCTATTAACCATTATGAAAGGTTGTGATAGGTTTGGTTAATTATGAACAGTTGTTATGGTTTATGGACCATAGAAAGGGTTGTGTTGGGTTATGGACCATTGTTAAGGGTTGTGATGGGTTATGCTCAATTATGAAGGGTTGTGATGGGTTATGGACCATTATAAAGAGTTGTGATGGGTTATGGGCCATTATGAAGGTTGTGATGGGTTATGGACCATTATAAAGGGTTGTGATGGGTTATGAACCATTATGAAGGTTGTGATGGGTTATGGACCATTATGAGGGGTTTTGATAGGTTATAGTAAATTATGAAGAGTTGTGATAGGTTATGGACCATAGAAAGGGTTGTGTTGGGTTATGGACCATTATGAAGGCTTGTGATGGGTTATGGACCATTATGAAGGGTTGTGATGGGTTATGGACCATTATGATGGTTTGTATGGGATATGGACAATTATGAAGGGTTGTGATGGTTATAGACCATTATGCACGGTTACGATGGGTTATGGACCATTATGAAGTGTTGGGATGGGTAATGGTTAATTATGAAGGGTTGTGATGGGTTATGCACCATAGAAAGGGTTGTTCTGGGCTATGGACCATACGAAGGGTTATGATGGGTAATGGTCAATTATGAAGGGTTGTGATGGGTTATGGTCATCTATGAAAGCTTGTGTTGGTTATGGCCTGTTATGAAGGTTTGTATCGGTTATGGACCATTATGAAGGGTTGTTATGGTTTTGGACCATTATGCAGGGTTGTGATGGTTATGGACCATAGAAAGGGTTGAGATGGGTTATGGACCGTTATGAAGGGTTGTATGGGGTATGTATTATTATGAAGGTTTTGCTTCGTTATGAACCATTATCAAGGATAATGATGGGTTATTGACCATTATGAAGGGTTGTTATAGGTTATGGTCAATTATGATGGGTTGTTATGGGTTATGGACCATAGAAAGGGTTGTGTTCGGTTTGGGACCATTATGAAGGTTTGTGATGGGTTATGCTGAATTATGAAGGGTAGTGATGGGTTATGGACCGTTATAAAGGGTTGTGATGGGTTATGGACCATTATGAAGGTTGTGACGGGTTATGGACCATTATAAAGGGTTGTGATGGGTTATGGACCATTATGAAGGTTGTGATGGGTTATGGACCATTATAAAGGTTGTGATGGGTTATCGACCATTATGAGGGGTTTTGATTGGTTATGGTGAATTATAAAGAGTTGTGATGGGTTATGGACCATAGAGAGGGTTGTGTTGGGATATAGACTATTATGAAGGGTTGTGATGGGTTATGGACCATTATTAAGGTATACGGGTTATGGACAATTATGAATGGTTGTTATGGTTATGGACCACTATGAAGTGTTGTGATGGGTTATGGTTAATTATGAAGGGTTGTGATGGGTTATAGACCACCGAAAGGGTTGTGCTGGGTTATGGACCATAGGATGGGTTGTGATAGGTTATGGTCAATTATGAAGTGTTGTGATGGGTTATGGTCAATTAAGAAGGGTTGTGATAGGTTATGGACTGTTATGAGGTTTGTATGGGTTATGGACCATTATGAAGGGTTGTTATGGTTACAGACCATTATGCAGGGTTGCGATGGGTTATGGACCATTAAAAAGGGTTTTAATGGGTTATGGACCGTTATGAAGGGTTATGTGGGTTATGTACTATTATGAAGGGTGTGATTTGTGATGGTTAATTATAAAGGGTTGTGATGGGTTATAGACCATAGAAAGGGTTGTCTAGGGTTATAGACCATATGAAGGGTTGTGATGGGTTATGATCAATTATGAAGGGTTGTGCTAGGTTATTGACTATTATGAAGGTTTGTATGGGTTATGGACCATTATGGAGGGACGTTATGGTTTTGGACCATTATGTAGGATTGTAATGGGTTATGGACCATAGAAAGGGCTGTGATGGGTTATGGACCATTACAAAGTGTTGTGATGGGGTATGGGCCGTTATGAAGGGTTGTATGGGTTATATTATGAAGGGTTGTGATGGGATATGGTCCGTTATAAAGGGTTGTGTTGGGTTATGGACCATTATGAAGGTTGTGATAGGTTATAGACCATTATAAAGGGTTGTGATGGGTTATGGACCATTATGAAGGTTGTGATGGGTTATGGACCATTATGAAGGTTGTGATGGGTTATGGACCATTATGAGGGATTTTGATAGGTTATGGTCAATTATAAAGAGTTGTGATGGGTTATGGACCATAGAATGGGTTGTGTTGGGATATAGACCATTATGAGGGGTTGTGATGGGTTATGGACCATTATGAAGGGTTGTTATGGGTTATGGACCATTATGAAGGTATACGGGTTATGGACAATTATGAATGGTTGTTATGGTTATGGACCATTATGTAGGGTTGCGATGGGTTATGGACCACTATGAAGTGTTGTGATGGGTTATGGTTAATTATGAAGGGTTGTGATGGGTTATAGACCACCGAAAGGGTTGTGCTGGGTTATGGACCATAGGATGGGTTGTGATAGGTTATGGTCAATTATGAAGGGTTGTGATGGGTTATGGTCAATTATGAAGGGTTGTGATAGGTTATGGACTGTTATGAAGGTTTGTATGGGTTATGGACCATTATGAAGGGTTGTTATGGTTACGGACCATTATGCAGGGTTGCGATGAGTTATGCACCATTAAAAAGGGTTTTAATGGGTTATGGACCGTTATGAAGGGTTATGTGGGTTATGTACTATTATGAAGGGTGTGATTTGTGATGGTTAATTATAAAGGGTTGTGATGGGTTATAGACCATAGAAAGGGTTGTCTAGGGTTATAGACCATATGAAGGGTTGTGATGGGTTATGATCAATTATGAAGGGTTGTGATAGGTTATTGACTATTATGAAGGTTTGTATGGGTTATGGACCATTATGGAGGGACGTTATGGTTATGGACCATTATATAGGATTGCAATGGGTTATGGACCATAGAAAGGGCTGTGATGGGTTATGGACCATTACAAAGTGTTGTGATGGGGTATGGGCCGTTATGAAGGGTTGTATGGGTTATATTATGAAGGTTGTGATGGGTTATGAACCATTATGAAGGATTATGATGGCTATTAACCATTATGAAAGGTTGTGATAGGTTTGGTTAATTATGAACAGTTGTTATGGGTTATGGACCATAGAAAGGGTTGTGTTGGGTTATGGACCATTGTTAAGGGTTGTGATGGGTTATGCTCAATTATGAAGGGTTGTGATGGGTTATGGACCATTATAAAGAGTTGTGATGGGTTATGGGCCATTATGAAGGTTGTGATGGGTTATGGACCATTATAAAGGGTTGTGATGGGTTATGAACCATTATGAAGGTTGTGATGGGTTATGGACCATTATGAGGGGTTTTGATAGGTTATAGTAAATTATGAAGAGTTGTGATAGGTTATGGACCATAGAAAGGGTTGTGTTGGGTTATGGACCATTATGAAGGCTTGTGATGGGTTATGGACCATTATGAAGGGTTGTGATGGGTTATGGACCATTATGATGGTTTGTATGGGATATGGACAATTATGAAGGGTTGTGATGGTTATAGACCATTATGCACGGTTACGATGGGTTATGGACCATTATGAAGTGTTGGGATGGGTAATGGTTAATTATGAAGGGTTGTGATGGGTTATGCACCATAGAAAGGGTTGTTCTGGGCTATGGACCATACGAAGGGTTATGATGGGTAATGGTCAATTATGAAGGGTTGTGATGGGTTATGGTCATCTATGAAAGCTTGTGTTGGTTATGGCCTGTTATGAAGGTTTGTATCGGTTATGGACCATTATGAAGGGTTGTTATGGTTTTGGACCATTATGCAGGGTTGTGATGGTTATGGACCATAGAAAGGGTTGAGATGGGTTATGGACCGTTATGAAGGGTTGTATGGGGTATGTATTATTATGAAGGTTTTGCTTCGTTATGAACCATTATCAAGGATAATGATGGGTTATTGACCATTATGAAGGGTTGTTATAGGTTATGGTCAATTATGATGGGTTGTTATGGGTTATGGACCATAGAAAGGGTTGTGTTCGGTTTGGGACCATTATGAAGGTTTGTGATGGGTTATGCTGAATTATGAAGGGTAGTGATGGGTTATGGACCGGTATAAAGGGTTGTGATGGGTTATGGACCATTATGAAGGTTGTGACGGGTTATGGACCATTATAAAGGGTTGTGATGGGTTATGGACCATTATGAAGGTTGTGATGGGTTATGGACCATTATAAAGGTTGTGATGGGTTATCGACCATTATGAGGGGTTTTGATTGGTTATGGTGAATTATAAAGAGTTGTGATGGGTTATGGACCATAGAGAGGGTTGTGTTGGGATATAGACTATTATGAAGGGTTGTGATGGGTTATGGACCATTATTAAGGTATACGGGTTATGGACAATTATGAATGGTTGTTATGGTTATGGACCACTATGAAGTGTTGTGATGGGTTATGGTTAATTATGAAGGGTTGTGATGGGTTATAGACCACCGAAAGGGTTGTGCTGGGTTATGGACCATAGGATGGGTTGTGATAGGTTATGGTCAATTATGAAGTGTTGTGATGGGTTATGGTCAATTAAGAAGGGTTGTGATAGGTTATGGACTGTTATGAGGTTTGTATGGGTTATGGACCATTATGAAGGGTTGTTATGGTTACAGACCATTATGCAGGGTTGCGATGGGTTATGGACCATTAAAAAGGGTTTTAATGGGTTATGGACCGTTATGAAGGGTTATGTGGGTTATGTACTATTATGAAGGGTGTGATTTGTGATGGTTAATTATAAAGGGTTGTGATGGGTTATAGACCATAGAAAGGGTTGTCTAGGGTTATAGACCATATGAAGGGTTGTGATGGGTTATGATCAATTATGAAGGGTTGTGCTAGGTTATTGACTATTATGAAGGTTTGTATGGGTTATGGACCATTATGGAGGGACGTTATGGTTTTGGACCATTATGTAGGATTGTAATGGGTTATGGACCATAGAAAGGGCTGTGATGGGTTATGGACCATTACAAAGTGTTGTGATGGGGTATGGGCCGTTATGAAGGGTTGTATGGGTTATATTATGAAGGGTTGTGATGGGATATGGTCCGTTATAAAGGGTTGTGTTGGGTTATGGACCATTATGAAGGTTGTGATAGGTTATAGACCATTATAAAGGGTTGTGATGGGTTATGGACCATTATGAAGGTTGTGATGGGTTATGGACCATTATGAAGGTTGTGATGGGTTATGGACCATTATGAGGGATTTTGATAGGTTATGGTCAATTATAAAGAGTTGTGATGGGTTATGGACCATAGAATGGGTTGTGTTGGGATATAGACCATTATGAGGGGTTGTGATGGGTTATGGACCATTATGAAGGGTTGTTATGGGTTATGGACCATTATGAAGGTATACGGGTTATGGACAATTATGAATGGTTGTTATGGTTATGGACCATTATGTAGGGTTGCGATGGGTTATGGACCACTATGAAGTGTTGTGATGGGTTATGGTTAATTATGAAGGGTTGTGATGGGTTATAGACCACCGAAAGGGTTGTGCTGGGTTATGGACCATAGGATGGGTTGTGATAGGTTATGGTCAATTATGAAGGGTTGTGATGGGTTATGGTCAATTATGAAGGGTTGTGATAGGTTATGGACTGTTATGAAGGTTTGTATGGGTTATGGACCATTATGAAGGGTTGTTATGGTTACGGACCATTATGCAGGGTTGCGATGAGTTATGCACCATTAAAAAGGGTTTTAATGGGTTATGGACCGTTATGAAGGGTTATGTGGGTTATGTACTATTATGAAGGGTGTGATTTGTGATGGTTAATTATAAAGGGTTGTGATGGGTTATAGACCATAGAAAGGGTTGTCTAGGGTTATAGACCATATGAAGGGTTGTGATGGGTTATGATCAATTATGAAGGGTTGTGATAGGTTATTGACTATTATGAAGGTTTGTATGGGTTATGGACCATTATGGAGGGACGTTATGGTTATGGACCATTATATAGGATTGCAATGGGTTATGGACCATAGAAAGGGCTGTGATGGGTTATGGACCATTACAAAGTGTTGTGATGGGGTATGGGCCGTTATGAAGGGTTGTATGGGTTATATTATGAAGGTTGTGATGGGTTATGAACCATTATGAAGGATTATGATGGCTATTAACCATTATGAAAGGTTGTGATAGGTTTGGTTAATTATGAACAGTTGTTATGGGTTATGGACCATAGAAAGGGTTGTGTTGGGTTATGGACCATTGTTAAGGGTTGTGATGGGTTATGCTCAATTATGAAGGGTTGTGATGGGTTATGGACCATTATAAAGAGTTGTGATGGGTTATGGGCCATTATGAAGGTTGTGATGGGTTATGGACCATTATAAAGGGTTGTGATGGGTTATGAACCATTATGAAGGTTGTGATGGGTTATGGACCATTATGAGGGGTTTTGATAGGTTATAGTAAATTATGAAGAGTTGTGATAGGTTATGGACCATAGAAAGGGTTGTGTTGGGTTATGGACCATTATGAAGGCTTGTGATGGGTTATGGACCATTATGAAGGGTTGTGATGGGTTATGGACCATTATGATGGTTTGTATGGGATATGGACAATTATGAAGGGTTGTGATGGTTATAGACCATTATGCACGGTTACGATGGGTTATGGACCATTATGAAGTGTTGGGATGGGTTATGGTTAATTATGAAGGGTTGTGATGGGTTATGCACCATAGAAAGGGTTGTTTTGGGCTATGGACCATACGAAGGGTTATGATGGGTAATGGTCAATTATGAAGGGTTGTGATGGGTTATGGTCATCTATGAAAGCTTGTGTTGGTTATGGCCTGTTATGAAGGTTTGTATCGGTTATGGACCATTATGAAGGGTTGTTATGGTTTTGGACCATTATGCAGGGTTGTGATGGTTATGGACCATAGAAAGGGTTGAGATGGGTTATGGACCGTTATGAAGGGTTGTATGGGTTATGTATTATTATGAAGGTTTTGCTTCGTTATGAACCATTATCAAGGATAATGATGGGTTATTGACCATTATGAAGGGTTGTTATAGGTTATGGTCAATTATGATGGGTTGTTATGGGTTATGGACCATAGAAAGGGTTGTGTTCGGTTTGGGACCATTATGAAGGTTTGTGATGGGTTATGCTGAATTATGAAGGGTAGTAATGGGTTATGGACCGTTATAAAGGGTTGTGATGGGTTATGGACCATTATGAAGGTTGTGATGGGTTATGGACCATTAAAAAGGGTTGTGATGGGTTATGGACCATTATGAAGGTTGTGATGGGTTATGGACCATTATAAAGGTTGTGATGGGTTATCGACCATTATGAGGGGTTTTGATTGGTTATGGTGAATTATAAAGAGTTGTGATGGGTTATGGACCATAGAGAGGGTTGTGTTGGGATATAGACTATTATGAAGGGTTGTGATGGGTTATGGACCATTATTAAGGTATACGGGTTATGGACAATTATGAATGGTTGTTATGGTTATGGACCACTATGAAGTGTTGTGATGGGTTATGGTTAATTATGAAGGGTTGTGATGGGTTATAGACCACCGAAAGGGTTGTGCTGGGTTATGGACCATAGGATGGGTTGTGATAGGTTATGGTCAATTATGAAGTGTTGTGATGGGTTATGGTCAATTAAGAAGGGTTGTGATAGGTTATGGACTGTTATGAGGTTTGTATGGGTTATGGACCATTATGAAGGGTTGTTATGGTTACAGACCATTATGCAGGGTTGCGATGGGTTATGGACCATTAAAAAGGGTTTTAATGGGTTATGGACCGTTATGAAGGGTTATGTGGGTTATGTACTATTATGAAGGGTGTGATTTGTGATGGTTAATTATAAAGGGTTGTGATGGGTTATAGACCATAGAAAGGGTTGTCTAGGGTTATAGACCATATGAAGGGTTGTGATGGGTTATGATCAATTATGAAGGGTTGTGCTAGGTTATTGACTATTATGAAGGTTTGTATGGGTTATGGACCATTATGGAGGGACGTTATGGTTTTGGACCATTATGTAGGATTGTAATGGGTTATGGACCATAGAAAGGGCTGTGATGGGTTATGGACCATTACAAAGTGTTGTGATGGGGTATGGGCCGTTATGAAGGGTTGTATGGGTTATATTATGAAGGTTGTGATGGGTTATGAACCATTATGAAGGATTATGATGGGTTATTGACCATTATGAAAGGTTGTGATAGGTTTGGTTAATTATGAACGGTTGTTAAGGGTTATGGACCATAGAAAGGGTTGTGTTGGGTTATGGACCATTGTAAAGCGTTGTGATGGGTTATGCTCAATTATGAAGGGTTGTGATGGGTTATGGACCATTATAAAGAGTTGTGATGGGTTATGGGCCATTATGAAGGTTGTGATGGGTTATGGACCATTATAAAGGGTTGTGATGGGTTATGAACCATTATGAAGGTTGCGATGGGTTATGGACCATTATGAGGGGTTTTGATAGGTTATTGTAAATTATGAAGAGTTGTGATAGGTTATGGACCATAGAAAGGGTTGTGTTGGGTTATGGACCATTATGAATGCTTGTGATGGGTTATGCACCATTATGAAGGGTTGTGATGGGTTATGGACCATTATTATGGTTTGTATGGGATATGGACAATTATGAAGGGTTGTGATGGTTATAGACCATTATGCACGGTTACGATGGGTTATGGACCATTATGAAGTGTTGGGATGGGTTATGGTTAATTATGAAGGCTTGTGATGGGTTATGCACCATAGAAAGGGTTGTTCTGGGCTATGGACCATAGGAAGGGTTATGATGGGTAATGGTCAATTATGAAGGGTTGTGATGGGTTATGGTCATCTATGAAAGCTTGTGTTGGTTATGGCCTGTTATGAAGGTTTGTATCGGTTATGGACCATTATGAAGGGTTGTTATGGTTTTGGACCATTATGCAGGGTTGTGATGGTTATGGACCATAGAAAGGGTTGTGATGGGTTATGGACCGTTATGAAGGGTTGTATGGGTTATGTATTATTATGAAGGTTTTGCTTGGTTATGAACCATTATCAAGGATAATGATGGGTTATTGACCATTATGAAGGGTTGTTATAGGTTATGGTCAATTATGATGGGTTGTTATGGGTTATGGACCATAGAAAGGGTTGTGTTGGGTTAGGGACCATTATGAAGGTTTGTGATGGGTTATGCTGAATTATGAAGGGGAGTGATGGGTTATGGACCGTTATAAAGGGTTGTGATGGGTTATGGACCATTATGAAGGTTATGATGGGTTATGGACCATTATAAAGGGTTGTGATGGGTTATGGACCATTATGAAGGTTGTGATGGCTTATGGACCATTATAAAGGTTGTGATGGGTTATCGACCATTATGAGAGGTTTTGATTGGTTATGGTGAATTATAAAGAGTTGTGATGGGTTATGGACCATAGAGAGGGTTGTGTTGGGATATAGACTATTATGAAGGGTTGTGATGGGTTATGGACCATTATGAAGGGTTGTGATGGGTTATGGACCATTATTAAGGTATACGGGTTATGGACAATTATGAATGGTTGTTATGGTTATGGACCATTATGTAGGGTTGCGATGGGTTATGGACCACTATGAAGTGTTATGATGGGTTATGGTTAATTATGAAGGGTTGTGATGGGTTATAGACCACCGAAAGGGTTGTGCTGGGTTATGGATCATAGGATGGGTTGTGATAGGTTATGGTCAATTATGAAGGGTTGTGATGGGTTATGGTCAATTATGAAGGGTTGTGATAGGTTATGGACTGTTATGAAGGTTTGTATGGGTTATGGACCATTATGAAGGGTTGTTATGGTTACGGACCATTATGCAGGGTTGCGATGGGTTATGGACCATTAAAAAGGGTTTTAATGGGTTATGGACCGTTATGAAGGGTTATGTGGGTTATGTACTATTATGAAGGGTGTGATTTGTGATGGTTAATTATAAAGGGTTGTGATGGGTTATAGACCATAGAAAGGGTTGTCTAGGGTTATAGACCATATGAAGGGTTGTGATGGGTTATGATCAATTATGAAGGGTTGTGATAGGTTATTGACTATTATGAAGGTTTGTATAGGTTATGGACCATTATGGAGGGACGTTTTGGTTATGGACCATTATGTAGGATTGCAATGGGTTATGGACCATAGAAAGGGCTATGATGGGTTATGGACCATTACAAAGTGTTGTGATGGGGTATGGGCTGTTATGACGGGTTGTATGGGTTATATTATGAAGGTTGTGATGGGTTATGAACCATTATGAAGGATTATGATGGGTTATTGACCATTATGAATGGTTGTGATAGGTTTGGTTAATTATGAACGGTTGTTATGGGTTATGGACCATAGAAAGGGTTGTGTTGGGTTATGGACCATTGTGAAGGGTTGTGATGGGTTATGCTCAATTATGAAGGGTTGTGATGGGTTATGGACCATTATAAAGAGTTGTGATGGGTTATGGGACATTATGAAGGTTGTGATCGGTTATGGACCATTATAAAGGGTTGTGATGGGTTATGAACCATTATGAAGGTTGTGATGGGTTATGGACCATTATGAGGGGTTTTGATAGGTTATAGTAAATTATGAAGAGTTGTGATAGGTTATGGACCATAGAAAGGGTTGTGTTGGGTTATGGACCATTATGAAGGCTTGTGATGGGTTATGGACCATTATGAAGGGTTGTGATGGGTTATGGACCATTATGATGGTTTGTATGGGATATGGACAATTATGAAGGGTTGTGATGGATATAGACCATTATGCAGGGTTACGATGGGTTATGGACCATTATGAAGTGTTGGGATGGGTTATGGTTAATTATGAAGGGTTGTGATGGGTTATGCACCATAGAAAGGGTTGTTCTGGGCTATGGACCATAGGAAGGGTTATGATGGGTAATGGTCAATTATAAAGGGTTGTGATGGGTTATGGTCATCTATGAAAGCTTGTGTTGGTTATGGCCTGTTATGAAGGTTTGTATCGGTTATGGACCATTATGAAGGGTTGTTATGGTTTTGGACCATTATGCAGGGTTGTGATGGTTATGGACAATAGAAAGGGTTGTGATGGGTTATGGACCGTTATGAAGTGTTGTATGGGTTATGTATTATTATGAAGGTTTTGCTTGGTTATGAACCATTATCAAGGATAATGATGGGTTATTGACCATTATGAAGGGTTGTTATAGGTTATGGTCAATTATGATGGGTTGTTATGGGTTATGGACCATAGAAAGGGTTGTGTTGGGTTATGGACCATTATGAAGGTTTGTGATGGGTTATACTGAATTATGAAGGGTAGTGATGGGTTATGGAACGTTATAAAGGGTTGTGATGGGTTATGCACCATTATGAAGGTTGTGATGGGTTATGGACCATTATAAAGGGTTGTGATGGGTTATGGACCATTATGAAGGTTGTGATGGGTTATGGACCATTATAAAGGTTGTGATGGGTTATCGACCATTATGAGGGGTTTTGATTGATTATGGTGAATTATAAAGAGTTGTGATGGGTTATGGACCATAGAGAGGGTTGTGTTGGGATATAGACTATTATGAAGGGTTGTGATGGGTTATGGACCATTATGAAGGGTTGTGATGGGTTATGGACCATTATTAAGGTATACGGGTTATGGACAATTATGAATGGTTGTTATGGTTATGGACCATTATGTAGGGTTGCGATGGGTTATGGACCATTATGAAGTGTTGTGATTTATTATGGTTAATTATAAAGGGTTGTGATGGGTTATGGACCATAGAAAGGGTTGTCTAGGATTATGGACCATATGAAGGGTTGTGATGGGTTATGCTCAATTATGAAGGGTTGTGATGGTTATGGACCATTATAAAGAGTTGTGAAGGGTTATGGATCATTATAAAGGGTTGTGCTGGGTTATGGACCACAGAAAGGGTTGTGCTGGGTTATGAACCATAGGATGGGTTGTGATGGGTTATAGACCACACAAAGGGTTGTGCCGGGTTATGGACCATAGGATGGGTTGTGATGGGTTATGGTCAATTATGAAGGGTTGTGATGGGTTTTGGTCAAGTATGAAGGGTTGTGATAGGTTATGGACTGTTATGAAGGTTTGTATAGGTTATGGACCATTATGAAGGGTTGTTACGGTTACGGACCGTTATACAGGGTTGCGATGGGTTATGGACCATAGAAAGGATTGTGATGGGTTATTGACCATTAGAAAGGCTTTTGATGGGTTATGGACCGTTATGAAGGGTTATGTGGGTTATGTACTATTATGAAGGGGTGTGATGAGTTATGCGTAATTATGAAGGGTTGTGATGGGTTATGGATCATTATAAAGGGTTGTGATGCGTTATGGACCATTATGAAGGTTGTGATGGGATATGGACCATTACAAAGGGTTGTGATGGGTTATAGACCATTTTCAAGGTTGTGATGGGTTATGGACCACTATGAAGGGTTATGATGGGTTATGGACCATTATGAGGGGTTCTGATAGGTTATGGTAATTTATGTAGAGTTGTGATGTGTTATGGACTATAGGAAGGGTTGTGTTAGGTTATGGACCATTATGGAGGGTTGTGATGGGTTATGGACCATTATGAAGGTTTGTATGGGTTATGGACCATTATAAAGGGTTGTTATGGTTATGGACAATAATGCAGGGTTGCGATGGGTTATGGTCCATAGAAAGGGTTGTCTAGGGTTATGGACCATATGAAGGGTTGTGATGGGTTATGCTCAATTATGAAGGGTTGTGATGGTTATGGACCATTATAAAGAGTTGTGAAGGGTTATGGACCATTATGAAGGTTGTGATGGGTTATGGACCATTATAAAGGGTTGTGATGGGTTATGGACCATTATGAAGGTTGTGATGGGTTATGGACCACTATAAATGGTTATGATGGGTTATGGACCATTATGAGGGGTTTTGATAGGTTATTGTCAATTATGAAGAGTTATGCTAGCTTATGGACCATAGAAAGGGTTGTGTTGGGTTATGGACCATTATGAATGGTTGTGATGGGTTATGGACCATTATGAAGGGTTGTGATGGGTTATGGACCATTATGAAGGTTTGTATGGGATATGGACTATTATGAAGGGTTGTTATGGTTATAGACCATTATGCACGTTTACGATGGGTTATGGACCATTATGAAGTGTTGTGATGGGTTATGGTTAATTAAGAAGGGTTGTGATGGGTTATGCACCATAGAAAGGGTTGTTCTGGGTTATAGACCATTTGAAGGGTTATGATGGGTAATGGTCAATTATGAAGGGTTGTGATGGGTTATGGTCAATTATGAAGGGTTGTGATAGGTTATGGACTGTTATGAAGGTTTGTATGGGTTATGGACCATTATGAAGGGTTGTTATGGTTATGGACCATTATGCAGGGTTGCGATGTTTATGGACCATAGAAAGGGTTGTTATTGGTTATGGACCATTAGAAAGGGTTGTGATGACTTATCAAGGATTATGATGGGTTATTGACCATTATGAAGGGTTGTGATAGGTTATGGTCAATTATGATGGGTTGTTATGGGTTATGGACCATAAAAAGGGTTGTGTTGGGATATAGACCATTATGAAGGGTTGTGATGGTTTATGCTGAATTATGAAGGGTTGTGATGGGTTATGGACCGTTATAAAGGGTTGTGATAGGTTATGGACCATTGTGAAGGTTGTGATGGATTATGGACCATTATAAAGGGTTGTGATGTTTTATGGACCATTATGAAGGTTGTGATGGGTTATGGACAATTATGAAGGTTGTGAAGGGTTATGGACCATTATGAGGTGTTTTCATAGGTTATGGTCAATTATAAAGAGTTGTGATGGGTTATGGACCATAGAAAGGGTTGTGTTGGGATATAGACCATTATAAAAGGTTTTTTTGGGTTATGGACAATTATGAAGGGTTGTGATGGGTTATCGACCATTATGAAGGTATACGGGTTATGGAAAATTATGAAGGGTTGTTATGGTTATGGACTATTATCTAGGGTTGCGATGGGTTATGGACCATTATGAAGTGTTGTGATGGGTTATGGTTAATTATTAAGGGTTGTGATAGGTTATAGACCACAGAAAGGGTTGTGCTGGGATTTGGACCATAGGATGGGTTGTGCTGGGTTATGGTCAATTATGAAGGGTCGTGATGGGTTATGGTCAATTATGAAGGGTTGTGATAGGTTATGGACTGTTATGAAGGTTTGTATGGGTTATGGACCATTATGAAGGGTTGTTAAGGTTACGGACCATTATGTAGGGTTTCGATAGGTTATGGACCATAGAAAGGGTTGTGATGGGTTATTGATCATTAGAAAGGGTTTTGATGGGTTATGGAGCGTTATGAAGGGTTATGTGGGTTATGTACCATTATAAAGGGTTGTGATGAGTTATGGACCATTATGAAGGTTTTGATGGATAAGGACCATTATAAAGGGTTGTGATGGGTTATGGACCATTATGAAGGTTGTGATGGGTTATGGACCACTATGAAGGGTTATGATGGGTTATGGACCATTACGAGGGGTGCTGATAGGTTATGGTAATTTATGTAGAGTTGTGATGGGTTATGGACCATAGAAAGGGTGGTGTTAGGTTATGGACCATTATGAAGGCTTGTGATGCGTTATGGACCATTATGAAGGTTTGTATGGGTTATGGACCATTATAAAGGGTTGTTATGGTTATGGACCATAATGCAGGGTTGCGATGTGTTATGGACCATTATGAAGTGTTGTGATTTGTTATGGTTAATTATAAAGGGTTGTGATGGGTTATGGACCATAGAAAGGGTTGTCTAGGGTTATGGACCATATGACGGGTTGTGATGGGTTATGCTCAATTATGAAGGGTTGTGATGGTTATGGACCATTATAAAGAGTTGTGAAGGGTTATGGATCATTATAAAGGGTTGTGCTGGGTTATGGACCACAGAAAGGGTTGTGTTGGGTTATGGACCATAGGATGGGTTGTGATGGGTTATAGACCACACAAAGGGTTGTGCTGGGTTATGGACCATAGGATGGGTTGTGATGGGTTATGGTCAATTATGAAGGGTTGTGATGGGTTTTGGTCAAGTATGAAGGGTTGTGATAGGTTATGGACTGTTATGAAGGTTTGTATAGGTTATGGACCATTATGAAGGGTTGTTATGGTTACGGACCGTTATACAGGGTTGCGATGGGTTATGGACCATAGAAAGGATTGTGATGGGTTATTGACCATTAGAAAGGCTTTTGATGGGTTATGGACCGTTATGAAGGGTTATGTGGGTTATGTACTATTATGAAGGGTTGTGATGAGTTATGCGTAATTATGAAGGGTTGTGATGGGTTATGGATCATTATAAAGGGTTGTGATGCGTTATGGACCATTATGAAGGTTGTGATGGGATATGGACCATTACAAAGGGTTGTGATGGGTTATAGACCATTTTCAAGGTTGTGATGGGTTATGGACCACTATGAAGGGTTATGATGGGTTATGGACCATTATGAGGGGTTCTGATAGGTTATGGTAATTTATGTAGAGTTGTGATGTGTTATGGACCATAGGAAGGGTTGTGTTAGGTTATGGACCATTATGGAGGGTTGTGATGGGTTATGGACCATTATGAAGGTTTGTATGGGTTATGGACCATTATAAAGGGTTGTTATGGTTATGGACAATAATGCAGGGTTGCGATGTGTTATGGTCCATTATGAAGTGTTGTGATTTATTATGGTTAATTATAAAGGGTTGTGATGGGTTATGGACCATAGAAAGGGTTGTCTAGGGTTATGGACCATATGAAGGGTTGTGATGGGTTATGCTCAATTATGAAGGGTTGTGATGGTTATGGACCATTATAAAGAGTTGTGAAGGGTTATGGACCATTATGAAGGTTGTGATGGGTTATGGACCATTATAAAGGGTTGTGATGGGTTATGGACCATTATGAAGGTTGTGATGGGTTATGGACCACTATAAATGGTTATGATGGGTTATGGACCATTATGAGGGGTTTTGATAGGTTATTGTCAATTATGAAGAGTTGTGCTAGCTTATGGACCATAGAAAGGGTTGTGTTGGGTTATGGACCATTATGAATGGTTGTGATGGGTTATGGACCATTATGAAGGGTTGTGATGGGTTATGGACCATTATGAAGGTTTGTATGGGATATGGACTATTATGAAGGGTTTTTATGGTTATAGACCATTATGCACGTTTGCGATGGGTTATGGACCATTATGAAGTGTTGTGATGGGTTATGGTTAATTAAGAAGGGTTGTGATGGGTTATGCACCATAGAAAGGGTTGTTCTGGGTTATAGACCATTTGAAGGGTTATGATGGGTAATGGTCAATTATGAAGGGTTGTGATGGGTTATGGTCAATTATGAAGGGTTGTGATAGGTTATGGACTGTTATGAAGGTTTGTATGGGTTATGGACCATTATGAAGGGTTGTTATGGTTATGGACCATTATGCAGGGTTGCGATGTTTATGGACCATAGAAAGGGTTGTTATTGGTTATGGACCATTAGAAAGGGTTGTGATGACTTATCAAGGATTATGATGGGTTATTGACCATTATGAAGGGTTGTGATAGGTTATGGTCAATTATGATGGGTTGTTATGGGTTATGGACCATAAAAAGGGTTGTGTTGGGATATAGACCATTATGAAGGGTTGTGATGGTTTATGCTGAATTATGAAGGGTTGTGATGGGTTATGGACCGTTATAAAGGGTTGTGATAGGTTATGGACCATTGTGAAGGTTGTGATGGATTATGGACCATTATAAAGGGTTGTGATGTTTTATGGACCATTATGAAGGTTGTGATGGGTTATGGACAATTATGAAGGTTGTGAAGGGTTATGGACCATTATGAGGTGTTTTCATAGGTTATGGTCAATTATAAAGAGTTGTGATGGGTTATGAACCATAGAAAGGGTTGTGTTGGGATATAGACCATTATAAAAGGTTTTTTTGGGTTATGGACAATTATGAAGGGTTGTGATGGGTTATCGACCATTATGAAGGTATACGGGTTATGGAAAATTATGAAGGGTTGTTATGGTTATGGACTATTATCTAGGGTTGCGATGGGTTATGGACCATTATGAAGTGTTGTGATGGGTTATGGTTAATTATTAAGGGTTGTGATAGGTTATAGACCACAGAAAGGGTTGTGCTGGGATTTGGACCATAGGATGGGTTGTGCTGGGTTATGGTCAATTATGAAGGGTCGTGATGGGTTATGGTCAATTATGAAGGGTTGTGATAGGTTATGGACTGTTATGAAGGTTTGTATGGGTTATGGACCATTATGAAGGGTTGTTAAGGTTACGGACCATTATGTAGGGTTTCGATAGGTTATGGACCATAGAAAGGGTTGTGATGGGTTATTGATCATTAGAAAGGGTTTTGATGGGTTATGGACCGTTATGAAGGGTTATGTGGGTTATGTACCATTATAAAGGGTTGGGATGAGTTATGGACCATTATGAAGGTTTTGATGGATGCAGACCATTATAAAGGGTTGTGATGGGTTATGGACCATTATGAAGGTTGTGATGGGTTATGGACCACTATGAAGGGTTATGATGGGTTATGGACCATTACGAGGGGTGCTGATAGGTTATGGTAATTTATGTAGAGTTGTGATGGGTTATGGACCATAGAAAGGGTGGTGTTAGGTTATGGACCATTATGAAGGCTTGTGATGCGTTATGGACCATTATGAAGGTTTGTATGGGTTATGGACCATTATAAAGGGTTGTTATGGTTATGGACCATAATGCAGGGTTGCGATGTGTTATGGACCATTATGAAGTGTTGTGATTTGTTATGGTTAATTATAAAGGGTTGTGATGGATTATGGACCATAGAAAGGGTTGTCTAGGGTTATGGACCATATGACGGGTTGTGATGGGTTATGCTCAATTATGAAGGGTTGTGATGGGTTATCGACCATTATAAAGAGTTGTGATGGGTTATGACCCATTATGAAGGTTATGATGGGTTATGGACCATTATAAAGGGGTGTGATGGGTTATGGACCATTATGAAGGTTGTGATGGGTTATGGACCAATATAAATGGTTATGATGGGTTATGGACCATTATGAATGGTTGTGATGGGTTATGGACCATTATGAAGGTTGTGATGGGTTATGGACCATTATGAAGGTTGTGAAGGGTTATGGACCATTATGAGGTGTTTTGATAGGTTATGGTCAATTATAAAGAGTTGTGATGGGTTATGGACCATAGAAAGGGTTGTGTTGGGATATAGACCATTATGAAGGGTTTTTATGGGTTATGGACAAGTATGAAGGGTTGTGATGGGTTATGGACCATTATGAAAGTATACGCGTTATGGAAAATTATGAAGGGTTGTTATGGTTATGGACTATTATCTAGGGTTGCGATGGGTTATGGACCATTATGAAGTGTTGTGATGGGTTATGGTTAATTATGAAGGGTTGTGATGGGTTATAGACCAAGAAAGGGTTGTGCTGGGATTTGGACCATAGGATGGGTTGTGATGGGTTATGGTCAATTATGAAGGGTTGTGATGGGTTATGGTCAATTATTAAGGGTTGTGATAGGTTATGGACTGTTATGAAGGTTTGTATGGGTTATGGACCATTATGAAGGGTTGTTAAGGTTACGGACCATTATGCAGGGTTTCGATGGGTTATGGACCATTATGCAGGGTTTCGATGGGTTATGGACCATAGAAAGGGTTGTGATGGGATATTGACCATTAGAAAGGGTTTTGATGGGTTATGGACCGTTATGAAGGGTTATGTGGGTTATGTACTATTATGAAGGGTTGTGATGAGTTATACTCAATTATGAAGGGTTGTGATGGGTTATGGACCATTATAAAGGGTTGTGATGCGTTATGGACCATTATGAAGGTTGTGATGGGTAACGACCATTATAAAGGGTTGTGATACGTTACGCACCATTATGAAGGTTGTGATGGGTTATGGACCACTATGAAGGGTTATGATGGGTTATGGACCATTACGAGGGGTGCTGATAGGTTATGGTAATTTATGTAGAGTTGTGATCGGTTATGGACCATAGAAAGGGTGGTGTTAGGTTATGGACCATTATGAAGGCTTGTGATGCGTTATGGACCATTATGAAGGTTTGTATGGGTTATGGACCATTATAAAGGGTTGTTATGGTTATGGACCATAATGCAGGGTTGCGATGTGTTATGGACCATTATGAAGTGTTGTGATTTGTTATGGTTAATTATAAAGGGCTGTAATGGGTTATGGACCATAGAAAGGGTTGTCTAGGGTTATGGACCATATGACGGGTTGTGATGGGTTATGCTCAATTATGAAGGGTTGTGACGGGTTATCGACCATTATAAAGAGTTGTGATGTGTTATGACCCATTATGAAGGTTGTGATGGGTTATGGACCATTAAAAAGGGTTGTGATGGGTTATGGACCATTATGAAGGTTGTGATGGGTTATGGACCACTATAAATGGTTATGATGGGTTATGGACCATTATGAATGGTTGTGATGGGTTATGGACCATTATGAAGGGTTGTGATGGGTTATGGACCATTATGAAGGTTTGTATGGGATATGGACTATTATGAAGGGTTATTATGGTTATAGACCATTATGCACGTTTGTGATGGGTTATGGACCATTATGAAGTGTTGTGATGGGTTATGGTTAATTATGAAGGGTTATGATGGCTTATGCACCATATAAAGGGTTGTTCTGGGTTATAGACCATATGAAGGGTTATGATGGGTAATGGTCAATTATGAAGGGTTGTGATGGGTTATGGTCAATTATGAAGGGTTGTGATAGGTTATGGACTGTTATGAAGGTTTGTATAGGTTATGGACCATTATGAAGGGTTGTTATGGTTATGGACCATTATGCAGGGTTGCGATGGTTATGGACCATAAAAAGGGTTGTTATTAGTTATGGACCATTAGAAAGGGTTGTGATGAGTTATGGACCGTTATGAAGGGTTGTATGGGTTATGTACTATTATGAAGGTTTTGATTGGTTATGAACCATTATCAAGGATTATGATGGGTTATTGACCATTATGAAGGGTTGTGATAGGTTATGGTCAATTATGATGGGTTGTTATGGGTTATGGACCATAGAAAGGGTTGTGTTGGGATATAGACCATTATGAAGGGTTTTGATGGTTTATGCTGAATTATGAAGGGTTGTGATGGGTTATGGACCGTTATAAAGGGTTGTGATAGGTTATGTACCATTATGAAGGTTGTGATGGATTATGGACCATTATAAAGGGTTGTGATGGGTTATGGACCATTATGAAGGTTGTGATGGGTTATGGACCATTATGAAGGTTGTGAAGGGTTATGGACCATTATGAGGTGTTTTGATAGGTTATGGTCAATTATAAAGAGTTTTGAAGGGTTATGGTCCATAGAAAGGGTTGTGTTGGGATATAGACCATTATGAAGGGTTTTTATGGGTTATGGACAATTATGAAGGGTTGTGATGGGTTATGGACCATTATGAAGGTATACGCGTTATGGAAAATTATGAAGGGTTGTTATGGTTATGGACTATTATCTAGGGTTGCGATGGGTTATGGACCATTATGAAGTGTTGTGATGGGTTATGGTTAATTATGAAGGGTTGTGATGGGTTATAGACCAAGAAAGGGTTGTGCTGGGATTTGGACCATAGGATGGGTTGTGATGGGTTATGGTCAATTATGAAGGGTTGTGATGGGTTATGGTCAATTATTAAGGGTTGTGATAGGTTATGGACTGTTATGAAGGTTTGTATGGGTTATGGACCATTATGAAGGGTTGTTAAGGTTACGGACCATTATGCAGGGTTTCGATGGGTTATGGACCATTATGCAGGGTTTCGATGGGTTATGGACCATAGAAAGGGTTGTGATGGGTTATTGACCATTAGAAAGGGTTTTGATGGGTTATGGACCGTTATGAAGGGTTATGTGGGTTATGTACTATTATGAAGGGTTGTGATGAGTTATACTCAATTATGAAGGGTTGTGATGGGTTATGGACCATTATAAAGGGTTGTGATGCGTTATGGACCATTATGAAGGTTGTGATGGGTAACGACCATTATAAAGGGTTGTGATACGTTATGGACCATTATGAAGGTTGTGATGGGTTATGGACCACTATGAAGGGTGATGATGGGTTATGGACCATTACGAGGGGTGCTGATAGGTCATGGTAATTTATGTAGAGTTGTGATCGGTTATGGACCATAGAAAGGGTTGTGTTAGGTTATGGACCATTATGAAGGGTTGTGATGCGTTATGGACCATTATGAAGGTTTGTATGGGTTATGGACCATTATAAAGGGTTGTTATGGGTATGGACCATAATGCAGGGTTACGATGTGTTATGGACCATTATGAAGTGTTGTGATTTGTTTTGGTTAATTATAAAGGGCTGTGATGGGTTATGGACCAAAGAAAAGGTTGTCTAGGGTTATGGACCATATGAAGGGTTGTGATGGGTTATGCTCAATTATGAAGGGTTGTGACGGGTTATCGACCATTATAAAGAGTTGTGATGGGTTATGGACCATTATGAATGTTGTGCTGGTTATGGACCATTATAAAGGGTTGTGATGGGTTATGGACCATTATGAAGGTTGTGATGGGTTATGGACCACTATAAATGGTTATGATGGGTTATGGACCATTATGAGGGGTTTTGATAGGTTATGTTCAATTATGAAGAGTTGTGCTAGGTTATGGAGCATAAAAAGGTTTATGTTGGGTTATGGACCATTATGAATGGTAGTGATGGGTTATGGACCATTATGAAGGGTTGTGATGGGTTATGGACCATTATGAAGGTTTGTATGGGATATGGACTATTATGAAGGGTTGTTATGGTTATAGACCATTATGCACGTTTGCGATGGGTTATGGTTAATTATGAAGGGTAGTGATGGGTTATGCACCATAGAAAGGGTTGTTCTGGGTTATGGACCATATGAAGGGTTATGATGGGTAATGGTCAATTATGAAGGGTTGTGATGGGTTATGGTCAATTATGAAAGGTTATGATGGTTATGGCCTGTTATGAAGGTTTGTATGGGTTATGGACCATTATGAAGGGTTGTTATGGTTATGGACCATTATGTAGGGTTGCGATGGTTATAGACCATAGAAAGTGTTGTGATTGGTTATGGACCATTAGAAAGGGTTGTGATGAGTTATGGACCGTTATGAAGGGTTGTATGGGTTATGTACTATTATGAAGGTTTTGATTGGTTATGAACCATTATCAAGGATTATGATGGGTTATTGACCATTATGAAGGTTTGTGATAGGTTATGGTCAATTATGATGGGTTGTTATGGGTTAGGGACCATAGAAAGGGTTGTGTTGGGATATAGACCATTATGAAGGGTTGTGATGGTTTATGCTGAATTATGAAGGGTTGTGATGGGTTATGGACCGTTATAAAGGGTTGTGATGGGTTATGGACCATTATGAAGGTTGTGATGGATTATGGACCATTATAAAGGGTTGTGATGGGTTATGGACCATTATGAAGGTTGTGATGGGTTATGGACCATTATGAGGGGTTTTGATAGGTTATTGTCAATTATAAAGAGTTATGATGGGTTATGGACCATAGAAAGGGTTGTGTTGGGATATAGACCATTATGAAGGGTTGTTATGGGTTATGGATAATTATGAAGGGTTGTGATAGGTTATGGACCATTATGAAGGTATACGGGTTATGGAAAATTATCAAGGGTTGTTATGGTTATGGACTATTATGTTGGATTGCGATGGGTTATGGACCATTATGAAGTGTTGTGATGGGTTATGGTTAATTATGAAGGGTTGTGATGGGTTATAGACCACAGAAAGGGTTGTGCTGGGATTTGGACCAGAGGATGGGTTGTGATGGGTTATGGTCAATTATGAAGGATTATGGTCAATTATGAAGGGTTGTGATAGGTTATGGACTGTTATGAAGGTTTGTATGGGTTATGGACCATTATGAAGGGTTGTTATGGTTACGGACCATTATGCAGGGTTTCGATGGGTTATGGACCATAGAAAGGGTTGTGATGGGTTATTGACCATTAGAAATGGTTTTGATGGGTTATGGACTGTTATGAAGGGTTATGTGGGTTATGTACTATTATGAAGGGTTGTGATGAGTTATGCTCAATTATGAAGGGTTGTGATGGGTTATGGACCATTATAAAGGGTTGTGATGCGTTATGGACCATTATGAAGGTTGTGATGGGTAAAGACCATTATAAAGGGTTGTGATGGGTTATGGACCATTATGAAGGTTGTAATGGGTTATGGACCACTATGAAGGGTTATGATGGGTTATGGACCATTATGAGGGGTGCTGATAGGTTATGGTAATTTCTGTAGAGTTATGATGGGTTATGGACCCACAAAAGGGGTTGTGTTAGGTTATGGACCATTATGAAGGGTTGTGATGGGTTATGGACCATTATGAAGGTTTGTGTGGGTTATGGACCATTATAAAGGGTTGTTATGGTTATGGACCATAATGCTGGGTTGCGATGTGTTATGGACCATTATGAAGTGTTGTGATTTGTTATGGTTAATTATAAAGGGCTGTGATGGGTTATTGACCATAGAAAGGGTTGCTAGGGTTATGGACCATATGAAGGGTTGTGATGGGTTATGATCAATTATGAAGGGTTGGGATGGGTTATTGACTATTATGAAGGTTTGTATGGGTTATGGACCATTATGGAGGGATGTTACGGTTATGGACCATTATGTAGGGTTGCAATGGGTTATGGACCATAGAAAGAGTTGTGATGGGTTATGGACCATTACAAAGTGTTGTGATGGGGTATGGGCCGTTATGAACTGTTGTATGGGTTATATTATCAAGGTTGTGATGGGTTATGAACCATTATGAAGGATTATGATGGGTTATTGACCATTATGAAAGGTTGTTCTAGGTTATGGTTAATTATGAACGGTTGTTATGGGTTATGGACCGTAGAGAGCGTTGTGTTGGGTTATGGACCATTGTGAAGAGTTGTGATGGGTTATGCTCAATTATGAAGGGTTGTGATGGGTTATGGACCATTATAAAGAGTTGTGATCGGTAATGGACCATTATGACGGTTGTGATGTGTTATGGACCATTATAAAGGGTTGCCATGGGTTATGGACCATTATGAAGGTTGTGATGGGTTATCGACCATTATAAATGGTTATGATGGGTTATGGACCATTATGAGGGGTTTTGACAGGTTATGGTCAATTATGAAGAGTTGTGATAGGTTATGGACCATAGAAAGGGTTGTGTTGGGTTATGGACCATTATGAAGGGTTGTGATAGGTTATGGACCATTATGAAGGGTTGTGATGGGTTATGGACCATTATGAAGGTTTGTATGGGATATGGACTATTATGAAGGGTTGTTTCAGTTATAGACCATCATTCACGGTTGTGATGGGTTATCCACCATTATGAAGTGTTGTAATGGGTTATGGTTAATTATGAAAGGTTGTGATGGATTATGCACCATAGAAAGGGTTGTTCTGGGTTATGGACCATAAGAAGGGTTATGATGGGTAATGGTAAATTATGAAGGGTTGTGATGGGTTATGGTCAAATATGAAAGGTTGTGATGGTTATGGCCTGTTATGAAGGTTTGTATGGGTTATGGACCATTATGCAGGGTTGCGATGGTTATGGACCACAGAAAGGGTTGTGATAGGTTATGGTCAATTATGATGGGTTGTTATGGGTTATGGACCATAGAAAGGGTTGTGTTGGGTGATGGTCCATTATGAAGGGTTGTGATGGGTTATGCTGAATTATGAAGGGTTGTGATGGGTTATCGACCTTTATAAAGGTTTGTGATGGGTTATGGACCATTATGAAGGTTGTGATGGGTTATTGACCATTATAAAGGGTTGTGATGGGTTATGGACCATTATGAAGGTTGTGATGGGTTATGGACCATTATGAAGGTTGTGATGGGTTATGGACCATTATGAGGGGTTTTGATAGGTAATGGTCAATTATAAAGAGTTGTGATGGGTTATGGACCATAGAAAGGGTTGTGTTGGGTTATGGACCATTATGAAGGTATACAGGTTATGGACAATTATGAAGGGTTGTTATGGTTATGGACCAGTATGTAGGTTGCGATGGGTTATGGACCATTATAAAGTGTTGTGATGGGTTATGGTTAATTATGAAGGGTTGTGATGGGTTATAGACCATAGAAAGGGTTGTGCTGGGTTATGGGCCATAGGAAGGGTTGTGATGGGTTATGGTCAATTATGAAGGGTTATGATGGGTTATGGTCAATTATGAAGGGTTGTGATGGGTTATGGACTGTTATGAAGGTTTGTATGGGTTATGGACCATTATGAAGGGTTCTTATGGTTACGGACCATTATGTAGGGTTGCGATGGGTTATGGACCATAGAAAGGGTTGTGATGGGTTATTGACCATTTGAAAGGGTTTTGATGGGTTATGGACCGTTATGAAGGGTTAGCTGGGTTATGTACTATTATGAAGGGTTGTGATGAGTTATGCTCAATTATGAAGGGTTGTGACGGGTTCTGGATCATTATAAAGGGTTTTGATGAGTTATGGACCATTATGAAGGTTGTGATGGGTTATGGACCATTATAAAGGGTTGTGATGGGTTATGAACCATTATGAAGGTTGTTATGGGTTATGGACCACTATGAAGGGTTATGATGTGTTATGGACCATTATAAGGGGTTGTGATAGGTTATGGTAATTTATATAGAGTTGTGATGGGTTATGGACCAAAGAAAGGGTTGTGTTAGGTTATGAACCATTATGAAGGGTTGTGATGGGTTATGGACCATTATGAAGGTTTGTATGGGTTATATACCATTATGAAGGGTTGTTATGGTTATGGACCATAATGCAGGGTTGCGATGTGTTATGAACCATTATGAAGTGTTGTTATTTGTTATGGTTAATTATAAAGGGCTGTGATGGGTTATGGACCATAGAAAGGGTTGTCTAGGGTTATGGACCATATGAAGGGTTGTGACGGGTTATGATTCATTATGAAGGGTTGTGATGGATTATTGACTATTATGAAGGTTTGTATGGGTTATGGACCATTATAGAGGGTCGTTATGGTTATGGACCATTATGTAGGGTTGCAATGGGTTATGGACCATAGAAAGGGTTGTGATGGGTTATAGACCATTATAAAGTGTTGTGAGGGGTAATGGGCCGTTATGAAGGGTTGTATGGGTTATATTATGAAGGTTGTGATGGGTTATGAACCATTATGAAGGATTATGATGGGTTATTGACCATTATGAAGAGTTGTGATAGGTTATGGTTAATTATGAAGGGTTGTTATGGGCTATGGACCATAGAAAGGGTTGTGTTGGGTTATGGACCATTGTTGTCACACCCCGCTAAAGCGGAAACACGAGGAATGACAGCGAAACAATTTCATAGCAAAGCAACACAGAATCATCATAAGACAAATGTATTAGAGTTTTACAATCCACAAATTCAACATTGTTTAAACATGTTTTTCATCAAATCAAGTTTTTCAAAAGATCAAGTTTCAAACGACAACATTCCCAATGCAACATGCTTAATATGACCAACCGAGAGTGAGCTTACTGTTTGTTTCCTGAAAAAGCATGAAAAACGACGGTCAACTATGAAAATAGTTGGTGAGTTCACAGGTTTGCAAAAACAGACAGTTTATAAGCAATATCAAATTTTTGGTAAAGTTTCCATGATTGGAAGTTTATTGCTAAATAAGAACAATTTGTGTATGTATGCAATCGAACAATGAGTCCACAACCAAACCTATGACTGAACATGCCCTATCAAGACTTATGCTTATAGCGACATAAGTAAATGGTAATATGCACTCCGCAGAACGGCCGAGTGAGGAATTGTCAGTCCTTAATAGCGCGCTATCCAAATGACCATCGGCTCAAAGAGTTAAATAGTTGTGTACAGGGACTTAGTACGATAAGTTCTCAAAGTTCATATGAACATTTACATACCCCAACACAAAAGAACATATTGAACGAACAATTTAGAACAATGAACATAAAATAGTACGATCATGCTTTTCCACCCCAAAATAATAAAACAGTAAAGAGGGGCTGTGAATACTCACGGCGATAAGAAATGGCACTATAGATGCTCGCAAACAGTCCACGTATTTCTTATCGGGAACCTATAATAAGGGAAATACGCTAGTGAGGTTCTAGATTAGCAATCTATCACTAATATGCTTAATTCTACATAGAAAATGCCATTATTTGTTCCAATGGTTAAATTCATATAAAAATGAATCTCATTCAGAAATATTAGTTTTTATATATATTATTTTACTTATGAAAAATTCAATTGACAAAATTTACAATTCGAGTCCTTTTATTCGTTTATTGTCATTTAAACGTGTCCGGAGATATGAAATATTTACAAGGAACATTATATATGAATATTAATAGTCACCAACTATATATTCCATTAAATTCATTGAAAAATACTTCCAAATTCATGGATAATAGAAAATAATTTATAAATTTGTCCATTATATTTGAGCTTCTGTTATACAACTTATCTCATTTGTAAAATTCATCAAAGTGTGTTTTGGAAATTAAAATAGCCTAATTCTTGTGATTTTGCAATTTCCGGTTTTATACGTTTAATGTCTTAATTCAATTAAAAATCAAGAATAATTAGTAACCGATTTAGTTAAGGGTTCAAAATTTTAATGCCAGAGGAATACATTTTATTAAATGTCCAGATCCATTTTTAGAATTTTTAGAACGTTTTTCCTCTGTTTTCTCTATTTTTATTCATTATTTTACCAAAAACATATAAATTCGTGAAAATAATATTAATTGGTTCTGAAAATTTAAATAAAAATTATACAGACCTATTAAAATATATAGAAGGCTAGAAAATTTGTTTTGGTGACTTTTACAGAGAGATTTCTATTTTATTGATTTATTTGTGGGAAACAACAATAAATCAGAAAGGGTATCTAAAATACTCCAAAAGCTCTGCAACTCTTCGGGACCTGTACACAAACCATATAGAACCTGCTATAATTTTTGCAGATTTTATTCGTTGAGAAAACTAATTTATTTGAATTATGGGCATGATTACTTGTCACATTTGTATTAAATTAATATATTCGAATTAGACCTTGAAAATCTCCAGTTAATTATTTCATGCTCATAGGTTCTCTCAATAAATCGGACCAGATTAAAAGGATTGTCTAAGTAATTTTTATAGATTTATGTTATTGTATGCCCTTTTGAAGATTTTTAGCATCCAATATCTGCCCTATTCTTTACTAACCAGTCCATACCGACTATAATGTTAAAACTGCCTATCTCGATGGGAATAAGGTTGATGCTAAAGAGTTTATCAGCTAGATTCAAAGTAAAACCTAGAACTATGTCTTTTGCCCTAATTTCTCGTCCATCAGCCAGTTCAATAGTAACAACACTTTTCATCACTCTTGAGGGCAAATTAATGAGTGGCCTAAAGTCTAAGGAAACGATACTCCTATCTGCTCCCGCATCAAATATTACTGAAGCATAATGATTATTTAGGAGAAACGTACCTGTAATCACTTTAGGGTGTTGTCGAGCTTCTTCCGCACCAATCACAAAAGCTACACCTCTAGCTTGTCCACTTGCATTCCCCTGGTTATTGTGTCTGGTCGGGTTCTGTCCACCAGTACCAGGCCCTCTATTCAGCTTAGGACAAGCATTGCGAAGGTGATCGGTACTCCCACACTGATTACATGCCTTGGCTCCTTCTTTGCTCTGGTTACAATACCTCGCAAAATGACCTGGTTGCCTACACTTCCGACACACCGGGCAAGCTCCCACATGATGGAAGTTGCACCTACCAAACTTGGGATGGGGTCCCGTATACTGTTTCCGCTCCTGCGTCATAGTCACTTCCTACTCTTAAGTCTTTACCACGAAGTTCTTTGAGTTCTTAGGCTTTCTCCTCGACTTTCCTCCTGATCTTCATTCCTCTTGTTGATCCGGCTTCCTCTTGCTTGAACCTTCAGTTGTCGTTGCTCTAGTTCGAATCAGGTTATTGGTCAGTCGATTAGCTAGGACCACCGCACTTTGAATCGTGGTTGGATTTGCTGAGGTAACCATCCCCCTGATTTCGGGTGCCAAACCCCAAATGAAACGGTCAATCCGTTTTTCTTCGGGTGTCACCATGTGAGGTACCAGTCTTGCCAGCTCATGGAAGCGAACGATGTACTTTTCGATCTATGTTCCTTCCATTGAGTGGTTCCACAGCTCAGACTCCAGTTTCTGCAGCTCATCTTTAGGACAGTACTCCTCAATGAGTAGCTTTTTCAGATCTTCCCAGGAAAGTTGATATGCGGCTTCCCTAGTACGGGTTTGAACCTCATTTTTCCACCAAGTAAAAGCCCGATCTTGAAGCATACACGTTGCAAATTCCACCTTATTGCCTTCCGTGCACTTGCTGATATGGAGGACTGATTCCATGTTGTCAATCCATTTTAATAACCCGACTGCACCTTTTTTACCATGGAATTCTTTGGGCTTACAAGACATGAAGGACTTGTAGGTGCACTCTCGTTCAACATTGTTTCGATTTCCTCCTTGACTTCCTTGAGCTGCATTAAGACTCGCTGTCACTTGCGTGACGATGTTTGGAATTGCCGCCATCAGTTGTTGAGTGACTAACTGAGCCACATCGGGCGTTTCATTCTGAGGGTTTCCTCGTGTAGTTGGTCTAGGAGGCATAGTTCTAAGACACAAGGAAAAACACACGTAAATTTTGTTTTTAAGGAAAAAAAATTATAAGATAAAATATTTGATTGAAAACATTTAACAAATTTCTTGCATTACTACTATGCATATAGGTTTTGCAAATTCATCACAATCACTTTACTTCACAATCGAAGATTAAAACAATGTAATAAATATTACCACATGAACAAAGATGATTTTTGATGTTAAACTAAGGTTTGCAACAACACAATTTATCCATGGTCATTCTAAAATGGTTTTTAATATCCCAAAATACATTGTCACAAAAATAAAGTTTTTCAGAGGACAACCCAACAAGTTTTAACACAAAAGATAGCCAACCATACAATCAAAATAAAACACGTGAAACTAGTCCGACAAGAAACACCACGAGGAGAATCAGGACTAGTTTCCCAATAGCCTGACAAACAGTTACCAAGCCATTTGCTACATCTTCTGCATTCCTAGCGAGATAAACGGCCTCCTCGGTATAATCACGCAAGACCTCTACTCTCGTGATCACGTCGTCAAGGGCCTGCTGATGCCCCCATCAACATCCTACTGCTATAGTAAATGTCGGCAGCCATCTGTCGGACCATACGTGACTCCTCGTCAGTCATCCCTGCTGGGGGAAAAGCGTTCCCGACAGTCGGCTGTGGTTCTGGCGTGTGGGGTCTAGGTCTACTGGGACCTGGCTCACTCGGGCCGGCTCCTGCTAATGGTACCCTAGTAGGAATAGGAACCCTCTTTCTAGCGGTGTGACGTATGTGTGGTCCGCAGCGCGATGGCCGTGGCAGCGCAGGCATGGGTGAGATCTCTCGACGCTGGCTAGTGGCGGTATCCTCGCTGGTCTCTCGAGAGTCAGCCGTGTGCTCCAACGGGTCTTCCTCCGTCGATGTGGATGGTGCACGGCGTGGGATAACAGTAACATACCCCAACTCATCAGCCGAAGGGGTAAAGTGGGATGATGACGACGACCTTGACATAGTGTACTGGAGCAATATTTATAAATAGACAAGTGAATACATGATAATAAAATTCTATCAGTATGCAATGTGACCCACACCAAAATGACCCGTTTTTCAGTTTTAAAAAGGGAATGCTTGTTGTCACAATTTTTCCAAGTCAAACATAATCCTATTACAATTAGTTCAAGTCTCGTATAAATTTTCCTTAATTAAACATAGGTGATCAGGCTATGCTTAATTAAAGTCCAGTAATACAATTCTCGACCTAGTTATATTAGTCACATGCTTGACCTATCAAAATATTTGTTTTAGTTATAGATTGGGTTTTTAAAATCCGATGTTCTCTATAACTTTGGCTCTGATACCATTTCTGTCATACCCCGCTAAAGCGGAAACACGGGGAATGACAGCGAAACGGTTTCATAGCAAAGCAACACAGAATCATCATAAGACAAAAGTATTAGAGTTTTACAATCCAAAAATTCAACATTGTTTAAACATGTTTTTCATCAAATCAAGTTTTTGAAAAGATCAAGTTTCAAACGACAACATTCCTAATGCAACATGCTTAATATGACCAACCGAGAGTGAGCTTACTCTTTGTTTCCTGAAAAAGCATGAAAAACGACGGTCAACTATGAAAATAGTTGGTGAGTTCACAGGTTTGCAAAAACAGACAGTTTATAAGCAATATAAAATTTTTGGTAAAGTTTCCATGATTGGAAGTTTATTGCTAAATAAGAACAATTTGTGTATGTATGTAATCGAACAATGAGTCCACAACCAAACCTATGACTGAACATGCCCTATAAAGACTTATGGTTATCGCGACATAAGTAAATGGTAATATGCACTCCGCAGAACGGGCGAGTGAGGAATTGTCAGTCCCTAATAGCGCACTATCCAAATGACCATCGGCTCAAAGAGTTAAATAGTTGTGTACAGGGACTTAGTACGATAAGTTCTCAAAGTTCATATGAACATTTACATACCCCAACACAAAAGAACATATTGAACGAACAATTTAGAACAATGAACATAAAATAGTACGATCATGCTTTTCCACCCCAAAATAATAAAACAGTAAAGAGGGGCTGTGAATACTCACAGCGATAAGAAATGGCACTATAGATGCTCGCGAACAATCCACGTATGTCTTATCGGGAACCTATAATAAGGGAAATACGCTAGTGAGGTTCTAGATTAGCAATCCATCACTAATATGCTTAATTCTACATAGAAAATGCCATTATTTGTTCCAATGGTTAAATTCATATAAAAATGAATCTCATTCAGAAATATTAGTTTTTATATATATTATTTTACTTATGAACAATTCAATTGACAAAATTTACAATTCGAGTCCTTTTATTCGCGTATTGTCATTTAAACGTGTCCGGAGATATGAAATATTTACAAGGAACATTATATATGAATATTAATAGTCACCAACTATATATTTCATTTCTTATTATAATATAAGACTTATTTAGATTTTTCATGATTTTTACACATTTTAAATTTATTTATATTCCATTAAATTCATTGAAAAATACTTCAAAATTCATGGATAATAGAAAATAATTTATAAATTTGTCCATTATATTTGAGCTTCTGTTATACAACTTATCTCATTTGTAAAATTCATCAAAGTGTGTTTTGGAAATTAAAATAGCCTAATTCTTGTGATTTTGCAATTTCCAGTTTTATACGTTTAATGTCTTAATTCAATTAAAAATCAAGAATAATTAGTAAACTAGTTAGTTAAGGGTTCAAAATTTTAATTCCAGAGGAATACATTTTATTAAATGTCCAGATCCATTTTTAGAATTTTTAGAACGTTTTTACTCTGTTTTCTATATTTTTATTCATTATTTGACCAAAAACATATAAATTCGTGAAAATAATATTAATTGGTTCTGAAAAATTTAAAGAAACATTATACAGACCTATTACAATATATAGAAGGCTTGAAAATTTGTTTTGGTGACTTTTACAGAGTATTTTCTATTTTATTGATTTATTTGTGGGAAACAACAATAAATCAGAAAGGGTATCTAAAATACTCCAAAAGCTCTGAAGCTCTTTGGGACCTGTACACGAACCATATAGAACCTGCTATAATTTTTGCAGATTTTATTCCTTTAGAAAAGTAATTTATTTGAATTATGGGCATGATTACTTGTCACATTTGTATTAAATCAATATATTCGAATTAGACCTTGAAAATCTCCAGTTAATTATTTCATGCTCATAGGTTCTCTCAATAAATCAGACCAGATTAAAAGGATTGTCTAAGTAATGTTTATAGATTTATGTTATTTTATGCCTTTTTGAATATTTTTAGCATCAAACTTTGATTTTTATGACTTAATCTATTAAGATGAGCACATGCATGAAGGTTTAAGCACCATGCAGTTGTCTTAAAGGTTTCAAAATAGATTCATCCACGAATTATACCATGCATGTCACGATTTTTGAAAAGAACACTTGAAAACTTGAACATATCTTGGTTTTTGACATAGATTGGTCATGGAAATTCACATGCATGCAACATCTTTGATGTTTATGTGAATTTCTACCATCATCATCATCAAAATTTTCGTGGGTTGAACATACCCCATGATATATTCCAAAAGAAATGAGTAGAAGTGAAGATATGTGCTTGAAATGGTAAGATATATGCTAGAAATGAAGTGAGAACTAGTGTAATGAGTTATACCTTTGAAGAGTGCCTTGGGTAGTCCGATTTTTAGGCTCAAAAATGGGTTCTTGGCTGCTAAATTTTCGTGAGAAAGAGAGAGGAGAAGAGAGAGTTTTGAGAGAAAATGCTTGTGTGCTTGAGAGGAGATGTAAGAAAGAGGTGGAGTGTATCTTTGGCTAAAATAATAAAAAGAAACCACATGAAATGGAGAGAGGGGAGGATGGCCGGATCTTGCATGGCTCTCTCTCTCCTTTTCTTTATTTTTTTTTACATTTTTATATTTTATAAAAACTCATCATTTTTATAAAAGTTTTGGGTAAAATGTGCATTGTTTGACTTATTTGGACTATATAGAACTCATAATTATTAAATAAATTCTAGGAACCAAAATTTTGCATTCCTAATTATTTTTAATAATTTAATTTATCTAATTTGATAATATAAGTCTTATTATGAAATTTATAGATTTTTAAAACGTCAAATTTTATAAAATTTGAGTTTTTAAGACTTTATAAGGTTTTTACGACCAAATTAAAACCTTATAATTATTATAAAGTGAATTTTGTTACAAGTAATTGGTGAATGACAACATTATGTCATCACTTTGCCATCACTTTGCATTTACCAATTAAACAACTATATTTGAATAGTAGACTTGGTAGTATAAATAGACCATCAATGTAAGGAAGAAAATGCATCTAATATCAACTCTTTCACAAGTCATATAAACTCTCTCTACTCTCTCCAAGCTCTCAAGCTTTCTTTCTTTCTTCATCTATATTCTAGTTTTTAGTTTGTTCATAATTGTTGTGGTAACGCTGAATTTATAACACGTTATCAGCACGAGGCTCTAACGAAGGCGATTAAAAGACACATCGATCTTATCAAGGTATGTAATTTCATCAAAACTAGAATGTTAATTAATAATAATAATAATAACAACGATAACGAAAAAAAACAACATTTTATTCTCGAAGTTATGACTATTAACAAATTTCTTTTCTTATTTATCCTTGACGTTATGACTACTAACAAAAAATTTTTCTTATTTATCCTTGACGTTATGACTACTAACGAAGTTCATTTCTTATTCTAAAATTATTTACGCTTTATTAACATTTATTATTGCAAACTAACTTTTGTTATCGCATACTAATTTTTATTTATGCAACTAACATTTATTTATGTATACTAACGTTTATTTATGCAAACTAACGTTTATTTACGGCAACTAACGTTTATTTATGAAAACTAACGTTTATTTACGGCAACTAACATTTATTTATGCAAACTAACATTTATTTACGCATACTAACATTTATTTATGTATACTAATGCTTATTTATATAAACTAATGTTTATTTACGCACACTAACATTTATTTATGTATATAAATTATTATTCATGCTCTGACATCTATTTATATATACTAACATTTATTTATGCGCAACCGATTAAAAATAAAATTTTAAATTTTAAAATAAAAGGAATTTGAGAAGATTCATCTATTTAATTATGTTTGTAACTATAATAAAAATAGTAAAACCCATCCCCACCTTTAAACGACAAATTTAATGAGTTTTATTTTTCTTAGGAATTACAATATGTCAAACATTGCAAAGCTTGAATTTACCGCTCATGAAGTCAGCGGAAAGAACTACATGCCTTGGACTATAGATGTTACGATGCATCTTGAGTCCATGGATTTATCTGAAACTATAAAAAAAATAATAAGTGCACGTCGCAAGATAAAGCACGTGCAATAATTTTCCTTCGCAAACATATCGATGAATTGTTGAGGTATGAATACCTCAATACCACTGATCCTAGCACTCTTTGGAAAAGCTTAAAAGAAAGATTTGACCACCAAAAGGAAGTTATACTTCCAAGTGCTAGGGCTGAATGGTTATCATTGAGGTTTCAAGACTTCAAAAAGGTACATGACTATAATTCCGCATTATTTCGGATATGTTCGCAACTAAAATTTTGTGGGGAAGATGTTTCTGATGCTTCAATGTTGGAGAAAACTCTCTCCACATTCCATGCATCGAATATGACATTGCAACAACAATATTGTATGCAAAAGCTCAAAAAATATTCTGAGCTTAATACACTTCTCCTTGTTGCTGAACAAAATAATGAACTATTAATAAAGAACCACCAGTCTCGTCCAATAGGTTCAGTAGCACTTCCTGAAGCAAATGCTACTATCACTTATGAATCTAGAAATAATTCATATGGACGAGGACGTGGTCGTGGTCGTGGTCGTGGACGAGGCCGTGGTCGCGGTCGAGACCATTTTAACCAAAACCAAAATTTTAGGCGCGGTTATACTCAGGGTCGTGGACGCTATCATCCTTATAACCGTGGGCGTGGTCAAAGAAACAATAATCAACACACTCCACAAGGAAATAATGTCCAACCACAAGAAAAAAGAAATGATTCCGGAACATCACAGAACCCCGGAGGTTCTTGTTATAGATGTGGTAGCACAGGTCATTGGTCAAGGACCTGTCGTACAGATCCCCATCTTTGTAAAGTTTACCAAGATTCCATTAAAGGAAAGGGGAAAGAAGTCAACCTCATTGATGGTGTTGATCTAGGAAACATTGAACTAAACACTCTTGACTTTTGCAATGATTTAGACATCCTAGAAAACTAGTTTCCTTTTGTAAAATGTTTTTAATTTTTTATTGTAATGTTTTTCTTTCTTAATGAAGTTTTTTCGAGTCACTTTTATTAAAATTGTGTTCATAACTCATCATTTATTTTTCTTATATGAAGTTCAAAATGAGTTCAACTGGAGCACAAAACCAAGGAAATCTTGGCGAACTCTTAATAATTGATTGTGGTACCACACACACCATCTTGAAAACAAAGAAATATTTTTCCACACTAAAACCCATAAAAGGGCACATAAATACAATATCAGGTCCTGTAGACTTGATTGTAGGAGCAGGAAATGCTTGTTTCATGTTACCTAATGGTACGAAGTTTGTAATCAGTAATGCGTTATTTTCCCCAAAGTCAAATAGAAATTTATTGGGTTTTAATGATATATATCTTAACGGATATGACACATTCACCAAAACAATAGGAAACAAGAAATATATGTTTATAATAAATGAAAACCATATATTGGAGAAATTACCACAATTTGATTCTGGTTTACATTTTACATATATAAATATAGTTGAGTCAAATTTGGTGGTTAAAGAAAAATTTTGTGATCCTAGAATATTTAGTTTGTGGCATGACAGGCTGGGCCATCCAGGATTAACAATGATGCGCCGAATAATTGAAAATACATTTAGGCATCCATTGAAGGACCAGAAGTTCCCTCAAATAGGTAATAAGAACCCGTGTATTTCTTGTTCCCTTGGGAAATTAATTACAAGACCTTCACCAATGAAGGTTGAAAGGGAATCACCTAGATTTCTAGAAAGAATTCAAGGAGATATATGTGGACCAATTCATCCACCTTCTGGACCATTTAAATACTTTATGGTCTTAATAGATGCATCAACTAGATGGTCTCATGTTTGCCTATTATCAACTCGTAACATGGCATTCGCAAAATTGCTAACTCAGATTATTAAACTGAGAGCACATTTTCCTGATTATAACATCAATAAGGTGAGACTTGATAATCCAGGTGAGTTTACGTCTCAAGTATTTAATGATTATTGTATGTCTATAGGAATTACTGTTGAGCATCCAGTTGCACATGTACACACTCAAAATGGTTTAGCAGAATCACTGATTAAACGTCTCTAATTAATAGCTAGACCATTAATAATGAGAACAAAACTTCCTGTTTCCATATGGGGTCATGCAATTTTACATGTGCATCACTGATTCGTATGAGACCAAGTGCATATCATACACATTCTCCCCTTCAACTTGTTTCTGGAAAAGAACCAGATATATCCCACCATAAAATTTTTGGAAGTGCAGTATATGTTCCTATTGATCCACCACAACGTACAAAAATGGGTTCTCAAAGGAGGTTGGGAATATATGTTGGTTTTGAAACAAATTCAATAATAAGATATCTTGAACCTTTGACAGGTGATATGTTTACAGCACGTCTTGCTGATTGCCATTTCAATGAAGAAAATTTCCCAACGCTTGGGGGAGAAATGAAAACCCAAGAAAAGAATGTTTCATGGTATGAACCTTCTTTATCATATCTTGATCCCCGTACACAAGAATGTGAGATGGGTGTTCAAAAAATAATACATTTGCAAGAAGTTGCAAATCAATTACCTGATGCATTTACTGATACAAAAAGAGTTACTAAATCATATATACCTGCTATTAACGCTCCAGCTCGAATTGAACTCCCAGATAGACAATCTGATAAAAAAGTAACTCAAGAATCCAAAGCACGCCTGAAGCGTGGAAGGCCATTTGGTTCTAAGGATGCAAATCCTAGAAAAAGAAGAGGAATGGAAAATATGTTTGAGCATAATGAAAGTGTTCATGAAGAAACACAAAATAACATTACTTCACCAGTTGAGGAAATAAATGATAAGGAGATTGAAATTAATTATGGTCATATAAAAATAGTAAGGAGCCAATATGAATTAGAAGATATAATATTTTCTTATTCAGTTGCATGCAATATTATCAATGAGGATCCAGAACCACAATCTGTCATTGAATGCCAAAATAGGCAGGATTGGGGTAAATGGAAAGAGGCCATGCAAGCTGAATTAACGTCTCTCAATAACAGAAAGGTTTTTGGACCTATTATACTCACACTTGGAGTTGTGAAACCATTGGGATACAAATGGATTTTTATACGAAAAAGAAATGAGAAAAATGAAATTGTGAGATACAAAGCCAGGCTCGTTGCTCAGGGTTTTTCTCAAAGGTCGGGTATCGATTATGAAGAAACATATTCTCCTGTTATGGATGCAATCACTTTCAGATATTTAATCAGTCTAGCAGTTTCTAAAAATTTAGATATGCATCTTATGGATGTTGTTACTGCTTACTTATATGGATCACTTGACAATGATATATATATATATGAAAATCCCCGAAGCATTTAAAATGCCAGAAGCATTAAGTGCAAAACCCAAACAAATGTATTCTATCAAACTGCAAAGATCATTGTATGGGTTAAAGCAATCTAGACGTATGTGGTACAATCGTCTAAGTGATTACTTAATAAGCAAAGGCTATAAAAACAATACTATTTGTCCTCGTGTATTTATTAAGAAAACAACATCTGGATATGTGATTATAGCCGTCTATGTTGATGATCTGAACATTATTGGGATGAATAAAGAAATCCTTGAAGTGATTGAATTTTTAAAGAAAGAATTTGAAATGAAAGACCTTGGGAAAACCAAATATTGTCTTGGTTAACAGATTGAGCATATGCCAAATGGGATACTTGTCCATCAATCGAACTATACAGAAAGGGTCTTGAAACGTTTTAATATGGATAAAGCCAAACCTTTAAGCTCTCCAATGATTGTTAGATCACTAAATATTGACAAAGATTCATATCGCCCTTGTGAGGAAAATGAAGAAATTCTTGGTTCAGAAGTACCATATCTTAATGCAATTGGAGCTCTTATGTATCTTACTAATTGTACTAGACCTAACATTTCTTTTGCAGTAAATCTATTAGCAAGATTTTGTTCATCTCCAACAAAAAGACACTGGAATGGAATCAAGCACATATTACGATACCTTCGCGGAACTACTGATTTAGGTTTATTTTTTCCTAATAATTCAAAACAAGGCTTGATTGGTTATGCAGATGCAGGTTACTTGTCTGATCCTCATAAAGCTAGATCTCAAACTGGATATGTATTCATGAATGGAGGTACTGCAATATCTTGGCGTTCTCAAAAGCAAACACTCGTCGCCACATCTTCAAATCATGCAGAAGTAATTGCTCTAAATGAAGCTAGTAGAGAATATACATGGTTAAGATCGATGACACAACTTATCCTGACTTCTTGTGGAATTGATAAAGATAAATCTCCAACCTTAATCTATGAAGATAATGCAGCATGTGTCGCTCAAATGAAAGAAGGGTACATCAAAAGCGACAGGACAAAACATATTCCTCCAAAGTTTTTTGAATACACTCAATAGCGTATAAAGAATCAACAGATTGAACTAAAATATGTTCAATCTAGCAACAATGCAGCAGATCTTTTCACAAAGGCACTTCCTACCAAGATCTTTAGAAAACATGTTCATGGTATTGGAATGAGACATCTACACAATACATAATGGTCATTCGATATCTAAATGAGGGGGAGTCAACTAGACACTGCACTCTTTTTCCCTTCGCTAAAGTTTTTTCCCACTGGGTTTTCTTTAGCAAGGTTTTTAATGAGGCGGTACTTCAAAGTTGAACTCTGATGTAGAATGCTGTCATTCAAGGGGGAGTGTTACAAGTAATTGGTGAATGACAACATTATGTCATCACTTTGTCATCACTTTGCATTTACCAATTAAACAACTATATTTGAATAGTAGACTTGGTAGTATAAATAGACCATCAATGTAAGGAAGAAAATGCATCTCATATCAACTCTTTCACAAGTGATATAAACTCTCTCTACTCTCTCCAAGCTCTCAAGCTTTCTTTCTTTCTTCATCTATATTCTAGTTTTTAGTTTGTTCATAATTGTCATGGTAACGCTGAATTTATAACAAATTTTAATATTTTCACCTTATTTTAAATTGTTCATAATCGTTTTTAACTATAAAAGATATTTTCAGTTATTTTGAACAATTTATTGGCATTTTCCACAGAATTCGGACAATTCATTTGAATTGCACTAGTCAAGCATACTAGTTCTGGATTCTAATTGGATTTGAGCATCTATGTGTTTTTGGCCTATTTCTATAATAAATTCAAAATCAAAGTCTAAGTCAACCAAGTTAAGTCAAAGTTTGACCTGAATTTGACAGTTGTCACAATTGTGAAGGGTTGTGATGGGTTAAGCTCAATTATGAAGGGTTGGGATGGGATATGGACCATTATAAAGAGTTGTGATGGGTTATGGACCATTATGAAGGTTGTGATAGGTTATGGACCATTATAAAGGGTTGTGCTGTGTTATGGATTATTATGAAGGTTGTGATGGGTTATGGACCACTATGAATGGTTATGATGTGTTATGGACCATTATGAGAGGTTTTGATAGGTTATGGTCAATTTGGAAGAGTTGTGACAGGTTATGGACCATAGAAAGGGTTGTGTTGGGTTATGGACCATTATGAAGGGTTGTTATGGGTTATGGACCATTATGGAGGTTTGTATGGGTTATGGACTATTATGAAGGGTTGTTATGGTTATAGACCATTATGCACGGTTGTGACGGGTTATGGACCATTATGAAGGGTTGTGATATGTTATGGTTAATTATAAAGCGTTGTGATGGGTTATGCACCATAGAAAGGGTTGTTCTGGGTTATGGACCATAGGAAGGGTTATGATGGGTTATGGTCAATTATGAAGGGTTATGATGGGTTATAGTCAATTATGAAAGGTTGTGATGGGTTATGGCCTGTTATGAAGGGATGTTATGGTTATGGACCATTATGTAGGGTTGCGATGGTTATGGATCATAGAAAGGGTTGTGATGGGTTATGGACCATTAGAAAAGGTTGTGATGCGTTATGGACCGTTATGAAGGGTTGTATGGGTTATGTACTATTATGAAGGTTTTGATGGGTTAAGAATCGTTATCAAGGATTATGACGGGTTATTGACCATTAGAAGGGTTGTGATAGGTTATGGTCAATTATGATGGGTTGTTATGTGTTATAGACCATAGAAAGGGTTGTGTTGGGTTATGGACCATTATGAAGGTTGTGATGGGTTATGGACCATTATGAAGGTTGTGATGGGTTATGGACAATTATGAGGGCTTTTGATAGGTTATGGTCAATTATAAAGAGTTGTGATGGGTAATGGACCATAGAAAGGGTTGTGTTGGTATATGGACCATTATGAAGGGTTATGATGGGTTATGGACCATTATGAAGGGTTGTGATAGGTTATGGACCATTATGAAGGTTTGTATGGGTTACAGACAATTATGAAGGGTTGTTATGGTTATGGACCATTATGTATAGTTGTGATGGGTTATGGACCATAATGAATTGTTGTGATGGGTTATGGTTAATTACGAAGGGTTGTGATGGGTTATAGACCATAGAAAGGGTTATGCTGGGTTATGGACCATAGGAAGTGTTGTGATGGGTTATGGTTAATTATGATGGGTTGTGATGGGTTTGTTGGATTAGGTGTCTAAGCCATGACTAATAATTAGTATTTACCTGATTAATAGTAGCACAGTCCATTTGGGTTGCCCTCATGGCTGGAGGTTTGTTGGAAAGTTAAGTAGAGAGAGATGGTTGATTTATTAGATGACTAATAAATCAAGATATTGTTTGTTAATATATTATGGAGATAATATATTAATTAGAAATAATATTGTTTGATTAATAATTAATCAGAAATTAATTGGATTAATTTCTGTGACATTAATTGGATTAATCAGGAGGTCAGGGATTAAAGTCGTACAAATTCAATAGTTGAATAGCGGCGCGCGGCGCGCAAATGTAAAGGCTGCGACGCGCGTACATATCCGCACGAATTCAATAGTTTGAATTGCGGCGCGCGGCGCGCCAATGTAAAGGCCGCGGCGCGCGTACACATAATCCGGAAAATGGGCTGCGGCTAGGGTTTCTAGCTGTATCCTTTGGTTCCCTATAAATAGGGAACCCTAGGCCTCATTATCAGTTGCTCGTTCTATTATTTCTCTCTGGAATTTCGATCCATAATCCTCTCGGCTTGGGTGTGATCTCATTTGAGGCAGGATATTTTTGCTGCTCAGCTTCCAGGAAATTCTAAAAGGTTGGCTTTTCTAATTATATTCTTTTAGTTAATTTTCTTATGGCCTCTAGTTTATTTGTTATATGTTCAATTAGAAGAAAACATAGATCCTTATAGGTTGCATGTGAACTTAGGTACTTTAGTTCATAGTTTGCAGAAAACCTTTCAGTGGTATCAGAGCCTGTCTTGTTTTCTTGTTGAATTGATATAACTGTTTTAGGGTTAAAGCTTATAAACCCTAATTTTTGTTGTGGATCGATTTCTAGGATTAGGGTTTTTGGAAACCCTAGTCCCCCCCCATGTATTTTTTCGATTTTGTTTTTTAGGGTTTTAGGAGGTTTTCTATTTTTGGTAACTTTATTTGTTAATTAAATGGATAACCTTAAACCCATTAATTGAAATCGATTTTTAGGGGGTTTAGGATAGGTTTTAATTAATTTGATTAATTTGGATAAACCTATCTTCATTTGAATTAATTTAATTAATTGTTAATTAAAAGATAATTCAAAAGGGATTTAATTAATTTTAAATTGTCGAAAATTAATTGAAAAAATCCAGAAAAATATTTTAAAATGTTTAAAATATTTAGATTTAATTAATTTAATTTATTGGTAATTAAAATTGATTAAATCGAATTTAAGGTTTAATTTAATTCAAAATTTAATTGTTAAATTTGGTAAAATTAAAGGATAAACCTTGAATATTTTAAAGGGTTTTAAAATACATCTTATATATGTTATTAAAAGTTAATACTATATATATGAGATAAATTTGGTTAGTCAAATCAATAGTAGGCCTCATTCACGAAGCTGGTCTATAAAGTGAGTATAAGGAGACTGCCCATAAAATGGTAGTCTAATGGGTGAACACTCTCACCCACCGCTCGCCTGATCAGTGGAGGGTCGTTAGCCGAACAGTTTTGATAGGACCACTTAATCATTAAAAGTATAATGATCAAAGTACTAGAACCTTTACACAAAATCCCAATCTAGTTACTTTAGGAAAAATGTGAATTTGATGCTACCCCATGAAATTGCACATTGCACTTTATGAAACGTTGGTGGAGCGTGTGTGGTTTACCGGCACACCAATGGGGGTTCATAAAGAGTGGCAATGGGTGTCTCGGGTGTTATCATTGTTGATGGAGCGTGTGTGGTTAACCGGCACATCAATTTGAGATGATAATGGACCCCGAGAGTACCAAGCTAATTTGCATGGTTATTCACACCCGGTTTGTGATCCTCGGCATCCCAGTCACAAACGGTGGGGCATATCCGAGATTAAACATGCTATTGAACAGTTCAATAAATCTCAAAAGAAACTAGGAATTCCATTTATAATAAGATTATTTTTTCCGCGGTGGAATTGGCTGAATCGTCATTCGCCTACCTTTATAAAATTTGCTTATAGATTACGGCATCCCTCTTCTATGTTGCAAATTATTATAGTTGGATCCTAGCCTTATTTTATATTGGGTTACTATAAGGACCGACAATTATCTAATTAAACTTACCTTCTTTTATAGATGTCTTCTGCTGATCAATCTGCTCCCCACTCAAACTCCAGTGTTCCCTCTATCCTCTCACTGTGTTCCAAGGTTCAATTGAACGGGACAAACTACAATGACTGGATTAGAATCATCAAGATGGCTCTGAGGTATGAGAACAAAGAGTATGTTCTCGAAACCGAGCTTGTCGATGTCGACCCCGAAACTGCTACTCCCGAGGAAATTGCCTCGTACCAAAAACATTCTGATGATGCGACCAAAGTGGCCTGCATCATGATTGCCACAATGAACCCCGAATTGCAGAGGATATACGAAGACTACTGGCCCTATGAGATGCATCATGAGCTCGCGGAAAAGTTCCGTAAGCAAGAGCGCATCGAGAGGTGCGAGGTGGTCAAGGACTTCACGAACAGCAAACCTAAAGATGGAGAGTCCATCTGTGCCCATGTGCAAAGAATGCAAGGTTACGTGGAGCGGCTTGGAAAGCTTGCGATGCCTATGCCTGAGGAGTTGGCCGTTGACATAGTACTCAACTCCTTACCAAGTTCTTATGACCAGTTCAGGCTGGCTTATCATTTGAACAACAATCAGGCTAACCTGAATGAGTTGCATCGCATGCTTCGAGTTGCTGAGGAAGGGATGAAAGGTAAAAGTGTACCTTCGGTAAATCAGCCCGTCCTAGCCATTGGAAGTGGCAAAGGAAAGAAGAGGAAGGGCCCTCCTAAGCAAAATTGGAGGGAAAAGGTTCAGGTCGGGTCGTCAAGCAATGGCTCGAGAACCAAGTCTTCCCAGATTCCTTGTGTGGCCAACCCCGATGAAGCCAACTGTTTCTACTGCAAAGAGAAGGGCCATTGGAAGAGAAGCTGCCCCAAATACTTGCAGGATGTCAAGGATGGAAAAGTAAAGCCATCGACAGCAGGTATATACACTATCTCTAAAAACTCACCATCTTCTAATTCTTGGGTCCTTGATACAGGATGTGGTTTTCACATTTGTTCTGATCTGCAGGGCCTAAAGGAAAGCAGGGAGGTGGAGCACGGTAGACTGAACTTGATCATGGGCAATAGGAGATCGTCCCCTGTTACCAAGATCGGCGTTTATAGTTTAGTGCTTAGTAGTGATGTTAGCTTAGAGTTATTTAATTGTTGCTATTCGCCAGAAATGGCAAGAAACATTATTTCATTTCACGCATTGTTTAGACAAGGATTTCAATTTTCTTTTGATAATAAAATTGGTTCGATTTCTGTTTTCAAAAATGGTATTTTGATTTTTACTGCTTATCCTTGTGATGGTGTGTATGAAACTGTTGAATGTGTTGACAATTTAGGACATAGTGTAAATTATATTGATTCTACTAGTGGTGTAGAAAAGGCATGTCTGTGGCATAGTCGGCTCGGGCACATCAGCAAGAAACGCATCGCCCAACTCCAAAAGGATGGAGTGTTGGAATCATTCGACCTCAGGTCGGATGATGTATGCGAATCTTGTCTGTTGGGCAAGATGACTAAGTCACCTTTCAAAGGGTCTTTTGAAAGGGGTGAGGGTCTACTGGACATCATTCACACGGATGTGTGTGGTCCATTCAGATCAACCACAAAGGATGGCACGCGGTTCTACGTGACCTTTACCGACGATTTTAGTAGATACGGTTATATCTACTTAATCAAGCACAAGTCGGACACCTTTGAAAAGTTCAAAGAATTTAAGAATGAAGTAGAGAATCAATTAGGCATGAAGATAAAGATGCTCAGATCCGACAGAGGCGGAGAGTATCTAAGTATCGAGTTCCTAGACTATCTAAAGGAATGCGGAATAGTTTCGCAGTTGACACCTCCCAGGACACCACAGTTGAATGGTGTTGCAGAGAGGCGCAACCGAACCCTGTTGGACATGGTTCGTTCCATGATGAGTCGAGCTTCACTTCCCATTCACTTCTGGGGGTATGCCTTAGAGACTGCCGCCCATATCCTCAATCTTGTCCCAACTAAGAAGGTTGCAAAAACACGTCATGAGATGTGGACGGGGAAAGCCCCCTCGTTAGCACACATCAAGGTCTGGGGTTGTGAGGCTTTCGTTAGACGAGAGACTCAAGACAAACTCGCAGAAAGAAGCGAAAGGTGTTTCTTCCTTGGTTATCCTAAACAGTCCTTTGGATATCTATTCTACAGACCGAGCGAGGACGTGGTCTTTGTAGCTAGACGAGCGGTCTTTCGAGAGAGAGAGCTCATATTCAAAGAGGACAGTGGGAGTACCATTGATCTGGAAGAAATTCGAGAGTCATCAGATGACGCAACCTTAGGAGAAACTAGCAACCAACATGAGGAAGAGGTTTCTGTTGGTCCGACAGATGTATCCTTACCTCTTAGGCGTTCTGGTAGGGTTAGCATGCCACCCGAGTTTTATGGTTTCCATATAACTTCGGATGGGGACACGTTTGTCAGTGATAGGACACTGATAAATTTGGATGAACCAGCTAACTACCAGGAAGCAGTGGCGGGCCCTGAGTCTGCCAAGTGGAAAGAGGCCATGGATAGCGAGATCAAGTCCATGTATGACAATCAAGTTTGGAACTTGGTTGACAACGTACCGGGTCGAAAGACAGTCGGGTGCAAATGGATCTTCAAGAAGAAGACCGACATGGACGGAAAAGTACACACTTTCAAGGCAAGACTGGTTGCGAAGGGCTTTACTCAAACCCCAGGGGTTGACTATGACGAGACCTTCTCACCAGTAGCCAAGATAAAGTCTATTAGGATTATGCTGGCCATAGCTGCATTTCATGACTATGAAATTTGGCAGATGGACGTCAAAACCGCCTTCCTTAATGGAAAGTTGACTGAGGATGTCTACATGAATCAGCCAGAGGGTTTTGTCGATGCAAAGTATCCTAATAAGGTGTGTAAGCTTGAGAGATCAATCTACGGATTGAAGCAAGCTTCTCGCAGCTGGAATCTTTGTTTCCATGAGAAAGTCAAAGAGTTTGGTTTCTCTAGGAGCGAGGATGAGTCCTGCGTGTATGTCAAGGCTAGTGGGAGTATAGTCACTTTTCTGGTGCTGTATGTCGATGACATACTGCTCATGGGAAACGATATTCCAACCTTGCAAGATATCAAGGCTTGGCTTGGGAAATGTTTTGCCATGAAGGACCTAGGAGAGGCTGCCTATATTCTTGGGATTAGAATATTGAGAGATAGAAAAAGGAGACTAATTGGACTTAGTCAAGGTACATACTTGGAAAAGGTACTAAAGAGGTTTAGTATGGAAAATTCCAAGAAGGGAGAGCTACCTATCCAAAGTAATGCGAAGCTGAGTAAGACTCAAAGTCCGAGTACAGACGAGGAAATAGCTGAGATGAGTCGAGTACCATACGCTTCGGCTGTGGGATCGATCATGTACGCTATGACGTGTACTCGCCCTGACGTGGCCTTTGCTTTAAGCATGGTCAGTCGGTACCAGGGTAACCCTGGAAGGGCGCATTGGATACCTGTAAAAAATATACTCAAGTATCTGCGAAGGACCAAGAACATGGTGTTAGTCCTCGGTGGCAGTGATACCTTGAGAGTTGAAGGATATACGGATGCCAGTTTTCAGACGGATAGAGACAGTGGTCGGTCTCAGTCTGGCTGGGTATTCCTTTTGAACGGAGGAGCAGTAACTTGGAAAAGTTCCAAGCAAGATACGGTGGCTGATTCTACTTGTGAATCAGAGTATATAGCAGCAAGTGAAGCGTCAAAGGAAGCGGCTTGGCTGAAGAACTTCATCGGTGACCTTGGAGTAGTCCCGAGTATTCAGGAGCCCGTGGAACTGTTCTGCGATAACGAAGGTGCGGTCGCCTTGACAAAGGAACCGCGAGACCATGGAAAGTCCAGACATATCGACAGAAAGTACCACTATATAAGGCATCAGGTAGAAGAAGGTCACCTCATGGTAAAGAGGGTATCATCAGAAGATAATCCTGCAGATCCCTTGACAAAGGCTCTGAGTAGGATTAAGCATAATCAGCATGCTAGGAGCATTGGATTAAGAGATGATATAAAGTTGATGTAAATTAGATAAGTTTTGAAACTTGTAACAATGTATTGTATTTGACTCTTGTGATTTAATAATAGAGATTTATTAATGAGTAATGGTTTACTACTTTTGTCAATACTTTATCATTGTGTTTTATTTTGCATGTTTTACTTCCTGAATAATTGGATTATTCAAATATCCACAGTCGATTACACTTTTTGGGAGTAAGTGTGAAGTAAGACTGTCATGAATTGGTAATAGATTGTCTAAGGAGTTAGACATTGCAATTGGATTGCTGCACCATTCGTGAGTACTTGGAAATGGAGATTTGAGTATTGGATAAACCCGCGCTCAATGGATTGCTTCATGGATTTCATCACGAGCAATGTTGAGACGATAATATCTTTTGATCTTTAAACTAAGACATATGAGTTATGATTTACTAGACGGTTATTCATTGATAATACGAAAACGCATCGGTAACTCGGTGTTATAAAACGTATTGTTGTGAGTAATTTGTTTGGTAAAAGACATAAGTATATGAGTCGAAGTTTATTCGTCCCTTGACCCTAACGGGGAACAGATATCTGTAGGCCTCTCGATGAATTTGAAGTTGACTAAAATGGTTGGCCAACCGGGACTAAATTGGTAGTCTAAGAGTCATATGCAAATCGGATATCGAGGAACAGTGAATCAGACCAGGATTGATTTTAATCCATGTCTTGAGTCTGAAAATATCTTGTTGGACGGAGGATCATCTGATTACTTATCTATGGACAGAACTGATTAGATCAGAGTTTGGCAGCGGTTTCTAGGAAGCTAAAAGTGCTGGTTAATTAGAGGTTAAATTGGTAATTATAGTCATAGACTTATCCAAGTGGGAGACTGTTGGATTAGGTGTCTAAGCCATGACTAATAATTAGTATTTACCTGATTAATAGTAGCACAGTCCATTTGGGTTGCCCTCATGGCTGGAGGTTTGTTGGAAAGTTAAGTAGAGAGAGATGGTTGATTTATTAGATGACTAATAAATCAAGATATTGTTTGTTAATATATTATGGAGATAATATATTAATTAGAAATAATATTGTTTGATTAATAATTAATCAGAAATTAATTGGATTAATTTCTGTGACATTAATTGGATTAATCAGGAGGTCAGGGATTAAAGTCGTACAAATTCAATAGTTGAATAGCGGCGCGCGGCACGCAAATGTAAAGGCTGCGACGCGCGTACATATCCGCACGAATTCAATAGTTTGAATTGCGGCGCGCGGCGCGCCAATGTAAAGGCCGCGGCGCGCGTACACATAATCCGGAAAATGGGCTGCGGCTAGGGTTTCTAGCTGTATCCTTTGGTTCCCTATAAATAGGGAACCCTAGGCCTCATTATCAGTTGCTCATTCTATTATTTCTCTCTGGAATTTCGATCCATAATCCTCTCGGCTTGGGTGTGATCTCATTTGAGGCAGGATATTTTTGCTGCTCAGCTTCCAGGAAATTCTAAAAGGTTGGCTTTTTTAATTATATTCTTTTAGTTAATTTTCTTATGGCCTCTAGTTTATTTGTTATATGTTCAATTAGAAGAAAACATAGATCCTTATAGGTTGCATGTGAACTTAGGTACTTTAGTTCATAGTTTGCAGAAAACCTTTCAGGGTTATGGTCAATTATGAAGGGTTGTGATGGGTTATGGACTGTTATGAAGGTTTGTATGGGTTATAGACCATTATGAAGGATTGTTATGGTTACGGACCATTATACAGGGTTGCAATGGGTTATGGACCATAGAAAGGGTTGTGATGGGTTATTAACCATTCGAAAGGGTTTTGATGGGTTATGGACCGTTATGAAGGGTTATGTGGGTTATGTACTATTATGAAGGGTTGTGATAAGTTATGCTCAATTATGAAGGGTTGTGATGGGTTATGGATCATTATAAAGGGTTATGATGCGTTATGGACCATTATGAAGGTTGTGATGGGTTATGGACGATTATAAAGGGTTGTGATGGGTTATGGACCATTATGAAGGTTGTTATGGGTTATGGACCACTATGAAGGGTTATGATGCGTTATGGATATTATGAGGGGTTGTGATAGGTTATGGTAATTTATATAGAGTTGTGATGGGTTATGGACCAAAGAAAGGGTTGTGTTAGGTTATGGACCATTATGAAGGGTTATGATGGGTTATGGACCATTATGAATGTTTGTATGGGTTAAGGACCATTATGAAGGGTTGTTATGGTTATGGACCATAATGCAGGGTTGCGATGTGTTATGGACCATTATGAAGTATTGTGATTTGTTATGGTTAATTATAAAGGGCTGTGATGGGTTATGAACCATAGAAAGGGTTGTCTATGGTTATGGACCATATGAAGGGTTGTGATGGGTTATTATCAATTATGAAGGGTTGTGATGGGTTATTGACTATTATGAAGGTTTGTATGGGTTATGGACCATTATGGAGGGTTGTTCTGGTTATTCACCATTATATAGGGTTGCAATGGGTTATGGACCATAGAAAGCGTTATGATGGGTTATGGACCATTACAAAGGGTTGTGATGGATTATGGGCCGTTATGAAGGGTTGTATGGGTTATATTATGAAGGTTGTAATAGGTTATGAACCATTATGAAGGATTATGAAGGGTTATTGACCATCATGAAGGGTTGTGATAGGTTATGGTTAGTTATGAAGTGTTGTTATGGGTTATGGACCATAGAAAGGGTTGTGTTGGGTTATGGACCATTGTGAAGGGTTGTGATGGGGTATGCTAAATTATGAAGGGTTGTGATGGGTTATGGACCATTATAAAGAGTTGTGATGGGTTATGGACCATTATGAAGGTTTTGATGGGTTATGGACCATTATAAAGGGTTGTGATGGGTTATGGACCATTATAAAGGTTGTGATGGGTTATGGACCACTATGAACGGTTATGATGGGTTATGGACCATTATGAGAGGTTTTGACAGGTTATGGTCAATTTTGAAGAGTTGTGATAGGTTATGGACCATAGAAAGGGTTGTGTTGGGTTATGGACCATTATGAAGGGTTGTGATGGGTTATGGACCATTATGAAGGTTTTTATGGGTTATGGACTATTATGAAGGGTTGTTATGGTTATAGACCATTATTCACGGTTGCGATGGATTATGGACCACTATGAAGTGTTGTGATGGGTTATGATTAATTATGAAGCGTTGTGATGGGTTATGCACCATTGAAAGGGTTGTTCTGGGTTATGGACCATAGGAAGGGTTATGATGGGTTAAGGTTATGTGGGTTATGTACTATTATGAAGGGTTGTGATGAGTTATGCTCAATTATGAAGGGTTGTCATGGGTTATGGACCATTATAAACGGTTGTGATGCGTTATGGACTATTATGAAGGTTGTGATGGGTTATGGACCATTATAAAGGAATGTGATGGGTTATGGACCACTATGAAGGGTTATCATGGGTTATTGACCATTACGAGGGGTTGTGATAGGTTATGGTAATTTATGAAGAGTTATGATGGGTTATGGACCATAGAATGGGTTGTGTTAGGTTATGGACCATTTTGAAGGGTTGTGATGGGTTATGGACCATTATGAAGGGTTGTATGGGTTATGGACCATTATGAAGGTTTGTATGGGTGATGGACCATTTTACAGGGTTGCGATGTGTTATGGACCATTACGAAGTGTTGTGATTTGTTATGGTTAATTATAAAGGGCTGTGATGGGTTATGGACCATAGAAATGGTTTTCTAGGGTTATGGACCATATGAAGGGTTGTGATAGGTTATTATCAATTATGAAGGGTTGTGATGGGTTATTGACTATTATGAAGGTTTGTATGGGTTATGGACCATTATGGAGGGTTGTTATGGTTATTGACCATTATGTAGGGTTGCAATGGGTTATGGACCATAGAAAGCGTTGTGATGGGTTATGGACTATTACAAAGGGTTGTGATGGGTTATGGGCCGTTATGAAGGGTTGTATAGGTTATATTATGAAGGTTGTGATGGGTTATGAACCATTATGAAGGATTATGAAGGGTTATGGACCATCATGAAGGGTTGTGATAGGTTATGGTTAGTTATGAAGTGTTGTTATGGGTTATGGACCATAGAAAGGGTTGTGTTGGGTTATGGACCATTATGAAGGGTTGTGATGGGTTATGCTCAATTATGAAGGGTTGTGATGGGTTAGGGACCATTATAAAGAGTTGTGATGGGTGATGGACCATTATGAAGGTTGTGATGGGTTATGGACCATTATAAAGGGCTGTGATGGGTTATGCACCATTATGAAGGGTTGTGATGGGTTATGGACCATTATGAAGGTTTGTATGGGTTATGGACTATTATGAAGGGTTGTTATGGTTATAGACCATTATGTACGGTTGTGATGGGTTATGGACCATTATGAAATGTTTTGATGGGTTATGGTTAATTATGATGCATTGTGATGGGTTATGCACCATAGAAAGGGTTGTTCTGGGTTATGGACCATAGGAAGGGTTATGATGGGTGATGGTCAATTATGAAGGGTTATGATGGGTTATGGTCAATTATGAAAGGTTGTGATGGTTTATGGCCTGTTATGAAGGTTTGTATGGGTTATGGACCATTATGAAGGGTTGTTATGGTTATGGACCATTATGCAGGGTTGCGATGGTTATGGACCATAGAAAGGGTTGTGATGGGTTATGGACCATTAGAAAGGGTTGTGATGGGTTATGGACCGTTATGAAGCGTTGTATGGGTTATGTACTATTATGAAGGTTTTGCTGGGTTATGAACCGTTATCAAGATTATGATGGGTTATTGACCATTAGAAGGGATGTGATAGGTTATGGTCAATTATGATGGGTTGTTATGGGTTATAGACCATAGAAAGGGTTGTGTTGGGTTATGGACCATTATGAAGGTTTTGATGGGTTATGGACCATTTTGAAGGTTGTGATGGGTTATGGACCATTATGATGGGTTTTGATAGGTTATGGTCAATTATGAAGAGTTGTGATGGGTTATGGACCATAGAAAGGGTTGTGTTGGGATATGGACCATTATAAAGGGTTGTGATGGGTTATGGACCATTATGAAGGTTGTGATGGGTTATGGACCATTATGAAGGTTGTGATGGGTTATGGACCATTATGAGGGGTTTTGATAGGTTATGGTCAATTATGAAGAGTTGTGATGGGTTATGGACCATAGAAAGGGTTGTGTTGGGATATGGACCATTATAAAGGGTTGTGATGGGTTATGGACCATTATGAAGGGTTGTGATGCGTTATGGACCATTATAAAGGTTAGTATGGACTGTTATGAAGGTTTGTATGGGTTATGGACCATTATGAAGGGTTGTTATGGTTACGGCCCATTATGCAGGGTTGCGATGGGTTATGGACCATAGAAAGGGTTCTGATGGGTTATTGACCATTAGAAAGGGTTTTGATGGGTAATGGATCGTTATAAAGTGTTGTGATGCGTTATGGACCATTATGAAGGTTGTGATGGGTTGTGGACCATTATAAAGGGTTGTGATGGGTTATGGACTATTATGAAGGTTGTGATGGGTTATGGACCAGTATGAAGGGTTATGATGGGATATGGACCATTATCAGGGGTTTTGATAGGTTATGGTCAATTATGAAGAGTTGTGATGGGTTATTGACCATAGAAAAGGTTGTGTTGGGTTATGGACCATTATGAAGGGTTGTGACGGGTTATGGACCATTATGAAGGTTTGTATGGGTTATGGACCATTATGAAGGGTTGTTATGGTAATAGACCATTATCCAGGGTTGCGATGGGTTATGGACCATTATGAAGTCTTGTTATGGGTTATGGTTAATTATGAAGGGTTTGTGATGGGTTATAGACCATAGAATGGGTTGTCCCGGGTTATGGACCATAGGAAGGGTTGTGATGGGTTATGGTCAATCATCAAGGGTTGAGATGGGTTATGGTCATTTTGAAGGGTTGTGATGTGTTATGGACTATTATGAAGGTTTGTATGGGTTATTGACCATTATAAAGGGTTGTTATGGTTATGGACCATTATGCAGGGTTGTGATGTCTTATGTACCATAGAAAGGGTTGTGATGTGTTATGATATGTTATGGTCAATTATGTAGAGTTGTTATGGGTTATGGACCATAGAAAGGGTTGTGTTGGGTTATGGACCATTTGGTTGTGATGGTTACGGACCATTATGAAGGGTTGTGAGGGGTTATGGACCATTATGAAGGTTTGTATGGGTTATGGACCATTATGAAGGGTTGTTATGGTAATAGACCATTATCCATGGTTGCGATGGGTTATGAACCATTATGAAGTGTTGTGATAGGTTATGGTTAATTATGAAGGGTTGTGATGGGTTATAGACCATAGAAAGGGTTGTCCTGGGTTATGGACCATATGAAGGGTTGTGATTGGTTATGGTCAATTACGAAGGGTTGTGATGGGTTATGGTCAATTATGAAGGGTTATGATGGGTTATGGACTGTTATGAAGGTTTGTACGGGTTATGGACTATTATGAAGGGTTGTTATGGTTATGGACCATTATGCAGGGTTGCGATTGGTTATGGACCACAGAAAGGGTTGTGATGGGTTATGGTCAATTATGAAGGGTTGTTATTGGTTATGGACCATAGAAAGGGTTGGGTTGGGTTATGGACCATTATTAAGAGTTGTGATGGGTTATGGACCATCATAAAGGGTTGTGATGGGTTATGGACCATTATGAAGGTTGTGATGGGTTATGGGCCACTATGATGGGTTATGATGGGTTATGGACCATTATGAGGGTTTTGATAGGTTAAGGTCAGTTATGAAGAGTTGTGATGGGTTATGGACCATAGAAAGGGTTGTGTTGGGTTATAAACCATTATGAAAGGTTGTGATGGGTTATAAACCGTTATGAAGGGTTGTGATGGGTTATGGACAATTATGAACGTTTGTATGGGTTATAAACCATTATGAAGGGTTGTGATGGGTTATGGTTAATTATGAAGGGTTGTGATGGGTTATGGTCAATTATGAAAGGTTATGATGGGCAATGGACTGTTATGAAGGTTTGTATGGGTTATGGACCATTATGAAGGGTTTTTATGGTTATGGACCATTATGAAGGGTTGTTATGGTTATGGACCATTATGCAGAGTTGCGATCGGTTATGGACCATAGAAAGGGTTGTGATGGGTTATGGATCCTAAGAGAGAGTTGTGAAAGGTTATGGACCGTTATGAAGGGTTGTATGGGTTAGTATTATTATGAAGGTTGTGATGGGTTATAAACCATTATGAAGGATTATGATGGGTTATTGACCATTATGTAGGGTTGTAATAGGTTATGGTCAATTATGAAGGGTTGTTTTGGGTTATGGACCATAGAAAGTTTGTGTTGGGTTATTGACCATTATGAAGGGTTATGATGGGTTATGGTCAATTATAAAGGGTTATGATGGGTTATGGACCATTATAAAGGGTTGTAATGGGTTATGGACCATTATGAAGGCTGTGATGGGTTATGGACCATTATAATGGTTTGTGATGGGTTATGGACCATTATGAAGGTTGTGATGGGAAATGGACCACTATGAAGGGTTATCATGGGTTATGGACCATTATGAGGGGTTCTGATAGGTTATGGTCAATTATGAAGGGTTGTGATGGGTTATGGACCATAGAAAGGGTTCTGTTGGGTTATGGACCATTATGAAGGGTTATGGACCATTATGAAGGTTTGTATGGGTTATGGACCATTATGAAGGGTTGTTATGGTTATGGACCATTATCTAGGGTTGCGATGGGTTATGGACCATTATGAAGTGTTGTGATAAGTTATGGTTAATAATGAAGGGTTGTGATGGGTTATGGACCATTATGAAGGTTGTGATTGGTTATGGGCCACTATGAAGGGTTATGATGGGTTATGGACCATTATGAGGGTTTTGATAGGTTATGGTCAGTTATGAAGAGTTGTGATGGGTTATGGACCATAGAAAGGGTTGTGTTGGGTTATGGACCATTATGAAGGGTTGTGATGGGTTATAGACCATTATGAAGGGTTGTGATGGGTTATTGACAATTATGAAGGTTTGTATGGGTTATAGACCATTATGAAGGGTTGTTATGGACCATTATGTCGGGTTGCGATGGGTTATGTACCATTATGAAGTGTTGTGATGAGTTATGGTTAGTTATGAAGGGTTGTGATTGGTTATGGACCATAGAAACGATTGTGCTGGGTTATGGTCCATAGGAAGGGTTATGATAGGTTATGATCAATTATGAAGGGTTGTGATGGGTTATGGTCAATTATGAAAGGTTATGATGGGCAATGGACTGTTATGAAGGTTTGTATGGGTTATGGACCATTATGAAGGGTTTTTATGGTTATGGACCATTATGCAGGGTTGCGATGGGTTATGGACCATAGAATGGGTTGTGATGGGTTATGGACCATTAGAAAGGGTTGTGAAGAGTTATGGACTGTTATGAAGGGTTGTATGGGTTAGTACTATTATGAAGGTTGTGATGGGTTATAAACTATTATGGAGGATTATGATGGGTTATTGACCATTATGTAGGGTTGTGATAGGTTATGGTCAATTATGAAGGGTTGTTTTGGGTTATGGACCATAGAAAGTTTGTGTTGGGTTATGGACCATTATGAAGGGTTATGATGGGTTATGGTCAATTATGAAGGGTTGTGATGGGTTATGGACCATTATAAAGGGTTGTGATGGGTTATGGACCATTATGAAGGCTGTGATGGGTTATGGACCATTATAATGGTTTGTGATGGGTTATGGACCATTATGAAGGTTGTGATGGGTAATGGACCACTATGAAGGGTTATCATGGGTTATGGACCATTATGAGGGGTTGTGATAGCTTATGGTCAATTATGAAGAGTTGTGATGGGTTATGGACCATAGAAAGGGTTCTGTTGGGTTATGGACCATTATGAAGGGTTGTGATGGGTTATGGACCATTATGAAGGTTTGTATGGGTTATGGACCATTATGACGGGTTGTTATGGTTATGGACCATTATCTAGGGTTGCGATGGGTTATGGACCGTTATGAAGTGTTGTGATGAGTTATGGTTTATAATGAAGGGTTGTGATGGGTTATGGATCATAGAAAGGGTTGTCCTGGGTTATGGACCATAGGAAGGGTTGTGATCGCTTATGGTCAATTATGAAGGGTTGTCATGGGTTATGGTCATTTATGAAGGGTTCTGATGTGTCACACTCCCAAACCACGATGGCGGAAACGTCTAAGGGTGGATGACTTCATGAACAGTATCACAACAACGTTTGTACAATAGTGATCAAAGCAAACACATCCATCATATACATAATTGTAAATGTTACAAGAGTTCAAAAGATTGTATGTTTAAATACAATTACAATATGATATCAAAATACATAGTATGACGCCATAGCGACCCATCGTCAAAGATTGTAGTTACCTTATCAAATTTCCTGAGAATAAAAGTAGTTTGAAAGAGTGTCAACATTACGTTGGTGAGTTCATAAGATTTTTGTATGAGAAAATCCATAATCATTTTTCCTTGGAAAAGGATAGTGTTTGAAACCAGAAAATCCAATATTTTCTAATAAATGAGTCATAGACTTAAAACCCAAAGATCGAGAATGTATAAGTATTTCTATACTTGAAAATAGTATTACGTAGTTTTATTCTTGTATGAAACAGCGTAAATAGATGTTTACTCGTAGACCAATCGTAGATTTAATTCTGTAAAACTCATATGTATAAGTAAACCATACTTATATTTATATAACTGATAAAACATAGTTTTAATTTCCATAGAACCAGTGTGTATAAGTAAAAATCATACTTATAGTTGTAACTTGTTAAAATGTAGTTTTAATACCATAAAACTTGTATGAGGAGTCTCTTTTCTTGTAAAAGGTAGTATTGTAATCTAAGAAAATCCAATATTTTCTTATGAATGTATCCAAGTCTTAAAAACCCAAAGACTAAAATGTATAGTGTAGTTTGTAGTATAAAGGCACTGAAAATGTATATTTCTACGTAAACAATTTATAAAGTTGATTTCCCATGCGAGACGCACTATAACCATACTATGACCATGTAGGCCTGCTTCGACGTTCTTCAGGCGTCGGACTGTTATGACATTTGTCACCTCAGACCCGTCGGTCTAGCTGTAGCTAACAGCTCAGGTTCGGGGTTTTCAATCCCGTATAGATCTATACACAAATATCACGCTCTCGTATCGAGACTCTGGTTATAAATTTCAGGACTTATAGTATGTACTTAAATAAGTACTGTGAAGACCCGTCTCACAAAAATGTATGTATCAATCAACTTGTTAAAGTTTGTATATGAAAAACATTTGTATTTGTCCATTATCATATTTCCCATGATAATATAGTAATGAATAATAATTATATATTTTATATAATTATTTGTCTTCTTTAAAACGTCATAGTAACATTTGTATCAACAAACTATTCCTATAATAGTTTATTTTTAGTATTACGTTGTGAAAAGCATATATTTACAAATATATGTGAAATAACTTATTTAGATGGTTATAAAAAACTTCTTTTAAGATATATTCTCCACGTTCGTGGTGTAATAAATTGGTTATACCCTTTATTAATTCCAATATAATATTTCATGACTATCAAATAAAGAACGGCCAGGTAGAAGATCAAATTGGGAGGCAAGACCCTTTCAGCGTATAAGCCTTTCGGAAATCCAACAACCTAGCCCAAATGATCGGCCTAGACACCACCCTCGTAAGTAGATCATTCGATATTATTTTTGGAATTATAATTGAATTTCTTAATGATGTTTACAAAATTCGCATTTCGTTTACTATTGTTATAAATGAGTATAAATAACTATTTTTATAGTATAACTTGTATTATCCCCCTTAAAAACTTGAATAAAGATAAAAAGAAGGGGTATGAACTCACCTCAATGTTGACTAGGATCTTATCGCCAACTGTTGTTAGATCGCCCGACTCTTCGTGCTTCTAACTCGAACTCACTATATTTATAACTGAAATAGCTACTTCTAACGCTCATTCTTCGTATATTTCTATATATCGAAGAATCTTCTAACAATACTATCGAGTGATATAGAGATCGAGATCTGAGGTGTGAGGAAATGAGAGGATTAAAGCCTCTATTTATAGTAAATTTATTTTCGTATAGCGGCCCTCAAGATACAGACATTTGACGTTTATAGCTTTTAAATTTTATTTATGACAAAACATACCCTTAAAATACTCTTTAAATAGATTTAATAATTTTTATATAAAATAAATGATTTTTGTTTATAAAAATATAATCTACAAAAATCGTAGTTTAATAATATCAACTTTTTAACTAAAAGTCTTTAACGAATTAACGAAAGGGTATTAATTGTAAGTTTAAAAAAATATAGGGTTTAAATGTAAATACAATTTCATTTTAAAGAAAAAGAAAATATTAAATATAAAACTAATATCAACAATTTTAAATTTTGACGTCAGATTATTCGTATCGACGACACCGTTTTGACGGTAAATTTTTCCATTTTATAAAACGACATAATATTATTGATAAACTTAAAAATACGTATTGAATACGTAGTGTCCGAAATGAAAATACGAATTCTTTGAGGGTAAAATGTGTAAAATTGATTAAATAATGAAGTGGGGCCCACTTCATATAAAATAAAATTAAAATAAAATAATATAAAAAAATTTCAAACTTTCAATTCAAATCTCCATATACCAGTGGAGACAATTTTTTTTTATAAAAATAAATAAATATATTATATTAATTAAACGTCGCTTTCAAGTTAAATTAAACGTTTTTCTATCATAACTTTTTATATATAACGTTTGGTAAAAATTTAAATATAAATTCGGGACCGTCGTAATTTTATCTATGTTTTGATATAAAATTTGTAATATTCCGAAGAGTTTTAAATTTTTACCGTTCACTATTCACGTTGGTCACTATTCACGACATAAATTTGTTTTTTTATATATTAAACACGTCTAGCTTAGCAGTGTTTGTTCGTATAATTGACTTGAGTTAACATACTTAGTATTATAATATCAAATAATACATCGTAGAGATTATGAAATTTACATTTCAATATATTGACCTAACGTACGCTCTGGTTGACTTGAGTTGACTTGAGTTGACTAATTTGACAGTTGTCACATTATCTACCCGTTAGAAGGAATTTCGTCCCGAAATTTAGCACTTTGAATGGATCCTCAAGGGTTTGGAAAGAGATGTGGGTATTTTTGTTTGATCTGGTCCTCGCGTTCCTAGGTAAATTCAGGTCCTTGCTTGGCGCTTCCTAGTTTTCAATTGCTTTGGTTTTGGGGTGTAATGCTGTAACATTTTTGGTAAGTAAACTTGAGCTAATAAGAGTCACTAGGTTGTTATATGACTTAGGAGGATTAGAAACTCATTTAGAAGGAGTTTAAACCTTAAAGATATCAAAGAGGAGTTACACGGGTCCTCCCGGGTCGTGTATTGAAACTGTTTTAGCCTTGTAGGAGTTACACGGGTCGTGTTTATGAAAACGGTTTGTGTTCTAGTTACCATAACATCCAGTAGTGTCCAGCAGACTTACACGGGTCGGTTTCGGAGTATGGGTTGGATTTTAAAAGTGAACGACGCTAACTTTAAAGGTTAATGTCGCTAACCTGCTTCAGGGGAGTTATTCGGGCAGCGAACCAAAAATTCCCTAGGCGATTTTCAGAGCAAAAGATATGAAATTTTTGTCATTTTGATCTAGGGTTTTGCGTAGAAAAAGTTTGGGATGTGGTCGGATTTAATACTCGAAATGCATTCTCGAGTTCTTAATTGACAAGGGTAATGATCTTGAGTGTTAGGGTTTCAAACCCTAGATGTCCAAATCTGAAAGTATGCATTGGTTCACCTCATATGTAAGTTGCTAATATATGTCGTATCGAGTCCTTGTTACAATATTGTGATGTTTTAACAGTTGATTTGGTAAAATCATGAAATTAGGAGTTTCGGTTTGATAACATATGATATTATCTAATTGTGACTTGTATTAGCTATTGATTTCTTAATTATTTGAGTTAAGTATTATGGAAGTGCCTAAGCCTATTTAAGATATTATATGTGATGTCATTTTACAGTTGATACTCGTAGGATGGAAGGAAACATGTCAGATACTGGTGAACCACGAGCTGTACAGATGCCAGATGAGTAAGTTCTAGTTCATTATTTATGAATAGATTATTATTGAATTAAATGTTCATTGAACTATTTTCGTTATCAGAAGATATATATATATATATATATATATATATATATATATATATATATATATATATATATATATATATATATATATATATATTAAAATAAATGTCTTTTCGTTACCCTATCCTCATCGGAGTCAAGCCGCGAATTTGGAAAATATATCACTTAGGGTAGTGAAAAGATTGCACCTACTGTAGATATTTTGAATTTCGGTAATAAGAACGTGGGTTGTCCTTTCAGTTCCAGCTGTCAGATACTATATAAACGGGTATGTAGTATCATCCATATCTACATCTTTTGCTACTACCAGTTTATTCTTATATAATCTCGGATTTCCAAATCGAGGTATGGAAAATAGATCTCCTGTGGAAAATTTGTCAGACACTAAGCTGAATTTCTTAAGGGAAGAGGGTACCTCCCTATCATTTAATCAGATACCTCCACTGGGGTTTGGTAATTATAGTATCCTAAACTCCTTTTATTTCTTATTCCTTTTTCTATTGTTTTGATTTTTGTTTTAAACTATGTGAAGTATAGATTTTCCAGATATATTACCGCTGGATCAACCTCAAGATGATCTTGAAGTTTTTCCCCTGATGAGTATTCTCCCTGAAGATCCACTGCCTTTAAATCAAGACATTGCTGTTGGGCAATCTCAATATATACTTCCAGGTTAAGTCATTTTGTTTTATGTTTATTTTGCTTAATTATCTAACATACATTATACACAGATCCATTTGTAGATGATCTTACTAATGATAATCTAAGCATGAGCGTGCCCATACTGCATAGTGGAGTAGATCTAACAAATTAGGGGTTTCAAACTGACATTTAAAATCAGGATCAAATACAGCCGATCCATGATCACACTATCGGGCTCGCTTCAACGAATCCTGAGTCCATGGGTGGTTTTCAATATCAGGATCATTTTCAATTGATCCAAAGTAACTTAGAAAGTTTCAAGAATGGGAATTCTGGGTTTATGGTTGATTTTGGAAATCAAGAACTATTACCCATAATAGGTAACAATGAAAGTGTTAGTGATCAGAATTATACACAATTGATCCAAAATGAAAACGATTCAACCTCGATTCCAAGAACCTTTGAAATTCGTAGAAAAAGGGGTTCTGGACATGCGTTGAGTAAGGAAACGATATCCATGCATTTTGACAAGCCTATTTTGGAAGCTGCAAGGAAACTCAACGTTGGATCAACACAGTTGAAGCAACGCTGTAGGAAGTTAGGCATCAAAAGTTTGCCTCGACGACAGATTAAGAGTCTACAAACTCTTATTAACCATACTCAGGTTAAGAATTGTATTTCTTTCTCCACAATTTCAATGCCATGAGATTGTAATGACTGAAAGTATTTATGCAACAGAAATTGGATAATAATCCTAGTAGAGTAGACATAATATTTGGTCTAGAGAACGAGAAAAGAGCAATAGTCGAGGGTTCCAGTTCGAAGATAACTGATACCACAAAAAGATTGAGGCAAGCTGCCTTTAAGGCTGTTTACAAGAAAAGAAAGGTTCAGAAGAGGGAGGAAGCTTCATCAGGGACCCATACACAAGAACAATCTCTGCCTTCTGTTTCTGCTATGAGTGGTTTTAACCATGATTTTCTCAAGATCACAAGTGAAGAGAACCCAGAAGACTTGGCAGGTAACATAGCCCGCCTTCGGCTTTCAGATTGAATTTATACCAATATTAGTTTAATGGAACTATTGATAGGGATGATGGTAGGTTTTCGATAATGGTTATTGGTCAGGTATTATCGAATTGTCAGGTCTACTATGTAAGGATAGGGGTATAAGAGGTACATAAAGTGTCTAGATGTATGGTTCTATAGTATTATAAAATACTCCTGTAGTATTTTAGCTTTATATTTTGTTTTAGAGTTTCTTTGTATATGGTTCTTGGTAAGTTTTTAGACTTGTTGTTCACTACGACTATTTCTAAGTACATGTTAGTCATACATTGGACAAATACAGTTCATCAGGCTCTATCTGTCCTAGGTATGATTACATAACTACCTAGGCCTACTCGTAGTGTTCAACTCATCTTATTACTCTTGTATTGTTCTGGTTATGACACTGTTCTAGTATGTATGTACTTGTACTTATACTTTATAAAAATATCATTGTATTTTAAAGTATACTTTGTACAGATTGTTTTAGAGAGTTTTAGTCCCATTGTATTTATAGTTGTATATCTTAAATGGATTGATATACTTAGTTCACTATAAACAATGCTCTGATACCAATCTGTCACACCCCCAAACCACGATGGTGGAAACGTCTGAGGGTGGATGACTTCATGAACAGTATCACAACAATGTTTGTACAATAGTGATCAAAGCAAACACATCCATCATATACATAATTGTAAATGTTACAAGAGTTCAAAAGATTGTATGTTTTAAATACATTTACAATATGATATCAAAATACATAGTATGACGCCATAGCGACCCATCGTCAAAGATTGTAGTTACCTTATCAATTTCCTGAGAATACAAGTAGTTTGAAAGAGTGTCAACATTACGTTGGTGAGTTCATAAGATTTTTGTATGAGAAAATCCATAATCATTTTTCCTTGGAAAAGGATAGTGTTTGAAACCAGAAAATCCAATATTTTCTAATAAATGAGTCGTAGTCTTAAAACCCAAAGACCGAGAATGTATAAGTATTTCTATACTTGAAAATAGTATTACGTAGTTTTATTCTTGTATGAAACAGCGTAAATAGATGTTTACTGGTAGACCAATCGTAGATTTAATTCTATAAAACTCATATGTATAAGTAATCCATACTTATATTTATATAACTGATAAAACGTAGTCTTAATTTCCATAGAACCAGTGTGTATAAGTAAAAATCATACTTATAGTTGTAACTTGTTAAAATGTAGTTTTAATACCATAAAACTTGTATGAGGAGTCTCTTTCCTTGTAAAAGGTAGTATTGTAATCTAAGAAAATCCAATATTTTCTTATGAATGTATCCAAGTCTTAAAAACCCAAAGACTAAAATGTATAGTGTAGTTTGTAGTATAAAGGCATTGAAAATGTATATTTCTACGTAAACAATTTATAAAGTTGATTTCCCATGCGAGACGCCCTATAACCATACTCTGACCATGTAGGCCTGCTTCGACGTTCTTCAGGCGTCGGACTGTTATGACATTTGTCACCTCAGACCCGTCGGTCTAGCTGTACTTAGCAGCTCAGGTGCGGGGTTGTCAATCCCGTAGAGATCTATACACAAATATCACACTCTCTTACCGAGACTCTGGTTATAAATTTCAGGACTTATAGTATGTACTTAAATAAGTACTGTGAAGACCCGTCTCACAAAAATGTATGTATCAATCAACTTGTTAAAGTTTGTATATGAAAAACCTTTGTATTTGTCCATTATCATTTTTCCCATGATAATATAGTAATGAATAATAATTATATATTTTATATAATTATTTATCTTCTTTAAAACGTCATAGTAACATTTGTATCAACAAACTATTCCTATAATAGTTTATTTTTAGTATTCCGTTGTGAAAAGCATATATTTACAAATATATGTGAAATAACTTATTTAGATGGTTATAAAGAAGACAAATAATTATATAAAATATATAATTATTATACATTACTATATTATCATGGGAAAAATGATAATGGACAAATACAAAGGTTTTTCATATACAAACTTTAACAAGTTGATTGATACATACATTTTTGTGAGACGGGTCTTCACAGTGCTTATTATACTATAAGTCCTGAAATTTATAACCAGAGTCTCGGTAAGAGAACGTGATATTTGTGTATAGATCTATACGGGATTGACAACCCCGCACCTGAGCTGCTAGCTACAGCTAGACCGACGAGTCTGAGGTGACAAATGTCATAACAGTCCGACGCATGAAGAACGTCGAAGCAGGCCTACATGGTCACAGTATGGTTATAGCGCGTCTCGCATGGGAAATCAACTTATTAAATTGTTTACGTGGAAATATACATTTTCAATGGCTTTATACTACAAACTATGCCATACATTTTAGTCCTTGGGTTTTAAGGACTTGGATACATTCATAAGAAAATATTGGATTTTCTTGGATTACAATACTACATTTTAGAAGGAAAGAGATTCCTCATACAAGTTTTATGGTATTAAAACTACATTTTAACAAGTTACAAATATAAGTATGGTTTTACTTATACACACTGATTTTATGGGAATTAAAAGTATGTTTTATCAAAGATATAAATATAAGTACGGTTTACTTATACATACGACTTTTGTGGAATTAAATCTACGATTCGACTACTAGTAAACACCTATTTACACGGTTTTATACAAGAATAAAACTACGTAATACTATTTTCAAGTATACAAATACCTATACATTTTCGGTCTTTGGGTTTTAAGACTACTACTCATTTATAAGAAAATATTGGATTTTCTGGTTTCAAACACTATCTTTCTACAAGGAAAAAGGATTATGGATTTTCTCATAAAAAATCATATGAACTCACCAACGTAATGTTGACACTCTTTCAAACTACTTGTATTCTCAGGAAATTGATAGGGTAATTACAACCTTTGACGATGGGTCGCTATGGCGTCATACTATGTATTTTGATATCATATTGTAATTGTATTCAAAACATACAATCTTTTGAACTATTGTAACATTTACAATTATGTATATGATGGATGTGTTTGCTTTGATCACTATTGTACAAACGTTGTTGTGATACTGTTCATGAAGTCATCCACCCTCAGACGTTTCCGCCACCGTTTTGACGGTAAATTTTCCCATTTTATAAAACGACATAATATTATTGATAAACTTAAAAATACGTATTGAATACGTAGTGTTCGAAATGAATATACGAATTCTTTGAGGATAAAATGTGTAAAATTGATTAAATAATGAAGTGAGGCCCACTTTATATAATAATTAAAATAAAATAATGAGAGAATTTCAAACATTTGAAACGGCCGCAGCCGTGTTTCCATTGTCAACATTTTTTAATTTTTTTTATATTATATACAAATATTTTAATAATCAAACGTCGCTTTCAAGTTAAATTAAACGTTTTTTCTATCATAACTTTTTATATATAACGTTTGGTAAAAATATAAATACATATTCGGAACCGTCGTATTTTTATCTACGTTTCGATATAAAATTTGTAATATTCCGACGAGTTTTAAATTTTACCGTTCACTATTCACGCCGGTCACTATTCACGACGTAAAAATTTTTAATTTTTAATTTTTTTTTCAAAACGTCTAACTTTGCAGTGTATGTTCGTATAATTGATTTAAATTAGTGTATGTAGTATTATAATGTCCAATAATACATCGTAGAGGTTATAAAATTTATATTTCAATATCTTGACCTAACGTGTGCTCTCGTTGACTTGAGTTGACTTTCGTGGGCCAATTTGACAGTTGCCACATTATCTACCCGTTAGAAGAAATTTCGTCCCGAAATTTAGCACTTTGAATAGATCATCAAGGGTTTGGGAAAAGATGTGGGTATTTTCGTTTGATTTGGTCCTCACGTTCCTAGGTAAATTCAGGTTCTCGCTTGGCGCTTCCTAGTTTTCATTTGCTTTGGTTTTGGGGTGTAATGCAGTAATATTTTTGGTAAGTAAACTTGGCTTAATAAGAGTTACTAGGTTGTTATATGACTTAGGAGGATTAGAAACTAATTTAGAAGGAGTTTAAACCTTAAAGATATCAAAGAGGAGTTACAAGGGTCCTCCTGGGTCGTGTATTGAAACTGTTTTGGCCTTGTAGGGGTTACACGGGTCGTGTTTATGAAAATGGTTTGCGTTCTAGCTACCGTAACATCTAGTAGTAAACAGTAGACTTACACGAGTCGGTTTCGGAGTATGGGTTGGATTTTAAAAGTGAACGACGCTAACTTTAAAGGTTAATGTCACTATCCTGCTTCATTGGAGTTATTCGGGCAGCGAACCAAAAATCCCCTAGGCGATTTTCAGAGCAAAAGATGTGAAATTTTGTCATTTTGATCAGGCGTTTTGCGTAGAAAAAGTTTGGGAAGGTCGGATTTAATACCCGAAATGCATTCTCGAGTTCTTAATTCACAAGGTTAGTGATTTTGGGTATTAGGGTTTCAAACCCTAGATGTCCAAATCTGAAAGTATGCTTTGATTCATCTTATGTGTTGTTAATAGATTGTTAATATGTGTTGTATTGAGTACTTGTTGCAAATATCATGATGTTCTAACGGTTGATTTGGTAAAATCACGGAATTCGGAGTTTCGGGTTGATAGCATATGATATTCTCTAATTGTGATTTGTATTTACTATTGATTTCTTAATCATTTGAGTTAAGTATTATGGAAATGCCTGAGGATGTTTAAGATATGATATGTGATTTCATTTTACAGTTGATACTCGTAGGATGGAAGGAAACATTTAAGATACATGTGAACCACGAGCTCTACAGATACTAAATGAGTAGGTTCTAATTCATTATTTATGACTAGATTATTATATAATTGAATTAACTATTCTTTTGATTATTTCCGTTATCAGAAGATATATATATTAAAAAAATGTCTTTTTGTTATCCCGTCCTCATCGGAGTCAAGCCGCAAATTTAGAAAAGGATAAAAATTAGGGTAGTGAAAAGATTGCACCTACTGTAGATATTTTGAATTTCGGTAACAAGAACGTGGGTTGTCCTTTCAGTTCCAGCTGTAAGATACTATATAAACGGGTATGTAGTATCATCCATATCTACATCTTTTCAGTCTCATTCTTTCCTACTATCAGTTTATTCTTATATAATCTCAGATTTCTATATCGAGGTATGGAAAACAGATCTCCTATGGATAAATTGTCAGACTCTGAGCTGAATTTCTTAAGGGAAGAGGGTACCTCCCTATCGTTTAATCAGATACCTCCACTGGGGTTTGGTAATTATAGGATCCTAAACTCCTTTTATTTCTTATTCCTTTTTCTAGCATTTTGATTTTTGTTTTAAATTATGTGAGGTATAGATTTTCCAGATATATTACCGCTGGATCAACCTCAAGATGATCTTGAAGTTTTTCCTCTGATGAGTATTCTCCCTGAAGATCCACTACCTTTAAATCAAGACATCGTTGTTGTGCAATCTCAATATATACTTCCAGGTTAAGTCATTTTGTTAAGCTTTATGTTTACTTTGCTTAATTATCTAACATACGCTATACACAGATCCATTTGTAGATGATCTTACTAATGATAATCTAAGCGTGAACGTGCCCATACTGTATAGTGGAGTAGATCTAACAAATCAGAGGTTTCAAACTGATATTCAAAATCAGGATCAAATACAGTCGATCCACGATGACACTATCGGGCTCGCTTCAGCGAATTCTGTGTCCGTGGGTGGTTTTCAATATCAGGATCATTTTCAATTGATCCAAAGTAACTTAGAAAGTTTCAAGAATGAGAATTTTATGGTTGATTCTGGAAATCAAAAACTATTACCCATAATAGGTAACAATGAAAGTGTTAGTGATCAGGATCATACACAATTGATCCAAAATGAAAACGTTTCAACCTTGATTCCAAGAACCTATGAAATTCGTAGAAAAAGGGGTTCTAGAGATGCGTTGAGTAAGGAAACAATATCCATGCATTTTGACAAGCCCACTTTGGAAGCTGCAAGAGAACTCAACGTTGGATCAACACTGTTGAAGCAACGCTGTAGAAAGTTAGTTATCAAAAGTTGGCCTCGACGAAAGATTAAGAGTCTACAAACTCTTATTAACCATACTCAGGTTAAGAATTGTATTTCTTTTCCCAATTTTAATACCATGAGATTGTAATGACTGAAAGTATTTATGCAACAGGAATTGGATAATAATCCTAGTAAAGCAGACGTAATACTTGGTCTAGAGAACGAGAAAAGAGCAATAATCGAGGGTTCCAGTTTGGAGATAACTGATACCACAAAGAGATTGAGGCAAGCTGCCTTTAAGGCTATTTACAAGAAAATAAAGGTTCAGAAGAGGGAGGAAGCTTCATCAGGGACCCATACACAGCAGCAATCTCTGCCTTCTGTTTCTGCGATGAGTAGTTTTAACCATGATTTTCTCACGATCGTAAGTGAAGAGAACCCAGAAGACTTGGCAGGTGACATAGCCCGCCTTTGGCTTTCAGATTGAATTTCTACCAATATTAGTTTAATGGAACTGTTGGTAGGGATGATGGAAGGTTTTCGATAATAGTTATTGGTCAGGTATTATCGAATTGTCATGTCTACTATGTAAGGATAGGGGTATAAGAGGTACATAAAGTGTCTAGAGGTATGGTTCTATAGTATTACAAAATACTCCTGTAGTATTTTAGCTTTATATTTTGTTTTAGAGTTTCTTTGTATATGGTTCTTGGTACGTTTTTAGACTTGTTGTTCACTACGACTATTTCTAAGTACATGTTAGTCATACCTTGGACAAATGCAGTTCATTAGGCTCTATTTGTCCTAGGTTTGATTACATAACTACCTAGGCCTACTCGTAGTGTTCAACTCATCTTATTACTCTTGTATTGTTCTAGTTATGTGTTCTAGTATGTATGTACTTGTACTTATTCTTTAAAACGTCATAGTAACATTTCTATCAACAAACTATTCCTATAATAGTTTATTTTTAGTATTCCGTTGTGAAAAGCATATATTTACAAATATATGTGAAATAACTTATTTAGATGGTTATAAAAAACTTCTTTTAAGATATATTTTCCACGTTAGCGGTGTAATAAATTGGTTATACCCTTTATTAATTCCAATATAATATTTCATGACTATCAAATAAAGAACGGCCAGGTAGAAGATCAAATGGGGAGGCAGGACCCTTTCAGCGTATAAGCCTTTCGGAAATCCAACAACCTAGTCCAAATGATCGGCCTAGACACCGCCCTCGTAAGTAGATCATTCGATATTATTTTTGGAATTATAATTGAATTTCTTAATGATGTTTACAAAATTCGCATTTCGTTTACTATTGTTATAAATGAGTATAAATAACTATTTTTATAGTATAACTTGTATTATCCCCCTTAAAAACTTGAATAAAGATAAAAAGAAGGGGTATGAACTCACCTCAATGTCGACTAGGATCTTATCGCCAACTGTTGTTAGATCGCCCGACTCTTCGTGCTTCTAACTCGAACTCACTATATTTATAACTGAAATAGCTACTTCTAACGCTCATTCTTCGTATATTTCTATATATATCGAAGAATCTTCTAACAATACTATCTAGTGATATAGAGATCGAGATCTAAGGTGTAAGGAAATGAGAGGATTGAAGCCTCTATTTATAGTAAATTTATTTTCGTATAGCGGCCCTCAAGATACAGACATTTGACGTTTATAGCTTTTAAATTTTGTTTATGACAAAACATACCCTTAAAATACTCTTTAAATAGATTTAATAGTTTTTATATAAAATAAATGATTTTTGTTTATAAAAATATAATCTACAAAAATCGTAGTTTAATAATATCAACTTTTTAACTAAATGTCTTTAACGAATTAACGAAAGGGTATTAATTGTAAGTTTAATAAAAATATAGGGTTTAAATGTAAATACAATTTCATTTTAAAGAAAAAGAAAATATTAAATATAAAACTAATATCAATAATTTTAAATTTTGACGTCAGATTATTCGTATCGACGACACCGTTTTGACTGTAAATTTTTCCATTTTATAAAACGACATAATATTATTGATAAACTTAAAAATACGTATTGAATACGTAGTGTTCAAAATGAAAATACGAATTCTTTGAGGGTAAAATGTGTAAAATTGATTAAATAATGAAGTGGGGCCCACTTCATATAAAATAAAATTAAAATAAAATAATATAAAAAAATTTCAAACTTTCAATTCAAATCTCCACCTACCGGTGGAGACTAATTTTTTTTTTATAAAAATAAATAAATATATTATAATAATTAAACGTCGCTTTCAAGTTAAATTAAACGTTTTTCTATCATAACTTTTTATATATAACGTTTGGTAAAAATATAAATATAAATTCGGGACCGTCGTAATTTTATCTACGTTTTGATATAAAATTTGTAATATTCCGAAGAGTTTTAAATTTTTACCGTTCACTATTCACGTCGGTCACTATTCACGACGTAAATTTGTTTTTTTTATATATTAAACACATCTAGCTTAGTAGTGTTGTTATGGTTATGGACCATCATGTAGGGTTCCGATGGGTTATGGACCATAGAAAGCATTGTGATGGGCTATGGACCATTAGAAGTGGTATGATGGGTTATGGACCATTATGAAGTGTTTTATGGGTTATAGACTATTATGAAGGTTGTGATGGATTATGGTCCATTATGAAGGATTATGATGGGTTATTAACCATTATGATGGGTTGTGATAGGTTATGGTCAATTATAAATGGTTGTGATGGATTATGGACCATTACAAAGGGTTGTGATGGATTATGCTCAACTATGAAAGGTTGTGATGGGTTATGGACTATTTTGAAGGTTTGTATGGGTTATAGACCATTATGAAGGGTTGTTATGGTTATGGACCATTATGCAGGGTTGCGATGGGCTATGGACCATAGAAAAGGTTGTGATGGGTTATGAACCAGTAGAAAGGGTTGTGATGGGTTATGGACCATTATGAAGGGTTGTTTCGGTTATGTACTATTCTGAAGGTTATGATGGGTTATGAACCATTATGAAGGATTATGATGGTTTATTGACCATTATGAAGGGTTGTGATATGTTATGGTCAATTATGAAGGGTTGTGATAGGTTATGGACCATAGGAAGGGTTGTGATCGGTTATGGACCATTATGAAGGGTTGTGATGGGTTATGGTCAATTATCAAGGGTTGTGAAGGATTATGGACCATTATAAAGCTTTGTGATGGATTATGGACCATTATGAAGGGTTGTATGGGTTATGGACTATTATAAAGGTTGTGATGGGTTATGGACCATTATGAACGATTGTGATGGGTTATTGACCATTATGAAGGGTTGTGATAGGTTTTGATCAATTATGAAGGGTTGTGATGGCTTATGGATAATAGAAAGGGTTGTGCTGGGTTATGGACCATTATGAAGCGTTGTGATGGATTATGCTCAATTGTGAAGGGTTGTGATGGGTTACGGACCAATATAAAGCGTTGTGATGGGTAATGGACCGTTAATAAGGTTATGTAGGTTATAGACCGCTATGAAGGGTTATGATGGGTTAACGACCATTATGAAGGGTTGTGATAGGTTATGGTCAAGTATGAAGAGTTATGATGTGTTATGGATCATAAAAACGGTTGTGTTGGGTTATGGACCATTATGAAGGGTTGTGATGGGTTATGGACCATTATGAAGGTTTGTATGGGTTATGAACCATTAGGAAGGGTTGTTATGGTTATGGACCATTATGCAGGGTTACGATGGGTTATGGACAATTTTGAAGGGTTGTGATTGGTTATGGTTAATTATGAAGGGTTGTGATGGGATATGGACCATAGAAAGGGTTGTGCTGGGTTATGGACCATAGGAAGGGTTGTGATGGGCTATGGACCCTTAGAAAGGGTTGTGATGGGTTATGGACCATTATGAAGGGTTGTATGGGTTATCTACTATTATGAAGGATGTGATGGGTTATGACCTATTATGAAGGATTATGATGGGTTATTGACCATTATGAAGGGTTGTGATAGGTTATGGTCAAATATTAAGGGTTGTGATGGTTATGGACCATAGAAAGGGTTGTGCTGGGTTATAGACCATTATGAAGGGTTGTGATGGGTTTTAGACCATTATGAAGGGTTGTGAAGGATTATGGACCATTAGAAAGGGTTGTGATGGGTTATGCTTAATTATGAAGGGTTGTGATGGTTTATGGACCATTATGAAGGATTATGATGGGTTATTGACCATGATGAAGGGTTGTGATAGGTTTTGATCAATTATGAAGGGTTGTGATGGCTTATAGATAATAGAAAGGGTTGTGCTGGGTTATGGACCATTATGAAGCGTTGTGATGGATTATGCTCAACTATAAAGGGTTGTGATGGGTTACGGACCATTATAAAGCGTTGTGATGGGTTATGGACCATTATCAAGGTTATGTTGGTTATAGACCACTATGAAGGGTTGTGATGGGTTATGGTTAATTATGAAGGGTTGTGATGGGTTATGGACCATATAAAAGGTTATGATGGGTTATGGACCATAGCAAGGGTTGTGATGGGTTATGGTCTATTATGAAGGGTTGTGATGGGTTATGGACCATTGAAAGGGTTGTGCTGGGTTATGGATATTATGAAGGGTTGTGATAGGTTATGGTCAATTATTAAGGTTTGTGATGTGTTTTGGACCATTAGAAAGGGTCGTGATGGGTTATGGACCATTATGAAGGGTTCTATAGGTTATGGACTATTATGAAGGTTGTGATGGTTTATGGACCATTATGAAGGTTGTGATGGGTTATGGACCACTATAAAGGGTTATAATAGGTTATGGACCATTATGAAGGGTTGTGATAGGTTATGGTCAATTACAAAGAGTTGTGATGGGTTATGGTGTGTATAAAGGGTTGTTTTGTGTTATGTACCATTATGAAGGGTTGTGATAGGTTATAGACCATTATGAAGGTTTGTATAGGTTGTGGACCATTATGAAGGGTTGTTATGGTTATGGAGCATTATGCAGGGTTGTGATGGGTAATGGACCACTAGGAAGGGTTGTGATGGGTTATGGTTAATTATGAGGGGTTGTGATGGGATATGGATAATAGAAAGGGTTGTGCTGGGTTATGGACCATAGTAAGGGTTGTGATGGGTTATGGTCAATTATGAAGGGTTGTGATAGGTTATGGACCATTGAAAGAGTTTTGCTGGGTTATGGACATTATAAAGGGCCGTGATGGGTTATGGTCAATTATCAAGGGTTGTGATGTGTTATGGACCATTATTAAGGGTTGTTATGGTTATGGACCATTATGCAGGGTTGTGATGGGTTATGGACCATTATGAAGGGTTGTGATGGGTTTTGGTTAATTATGAAGGGTTTTGATGGGTTATGGACCATAGAAAGGGCTGTGTTGGGTTATGGCCCATATGAAGGGTTGTGATGGGTTATGGTCAATTATGAAGGGTTATGATGTGTTATGGACCATTGAAAGGGTTGTGATAGGTTATGAAGGGTTGTGATGGGTTATGGACAATATGAAGGGTTGAGATGGGTTATGGACCATTGTGAAGGGTTGTATGGGTTATGTACTATTATGAAGGTTGTGATGGATTATGAACCATTATAAAGGATTATGATGGGTTATTGACCATTATGAAGGGTTGTATGGGTTATTTACCATTATGAAGGGTTGTATGTTATATGCTGTTTTATGGACCAGTATGAAGGGTTGTGATGGGTTACATGCCATTATAAAGGGTTGTGATGGGTTATGAACGATTATGAAGGTTGTGATACGTTATGGACCATTATGAAGGGTTATGATGAGTTATGGACCATTATAAAGTGTTGTGATAGGTTATGGTTAATTATGAAGAATTGTGATGGGTTATGGACCATTACAAAGGGTTGTGATGGGTTATGCTCAATTATGAAGGTTTGTGCTGGGTTATAGACTATTATGAAGGTTTGTATGGGTTATGGACCATTATGAAGGGTTGTTATTGTTTTGCACCATCATGCAGGGTTACGATGGGTTATGTACCATAGAAAGGTTTGTGATGGGTTATGGACCATTAGAAAGGGTTGTGATGGGTTATGCACCATATTGAAGGATTGTATGGGTTATGTACTATTAAAGGTTGTGATGGGTTATGAAACATTATGAAGGATTATGATGGGTTATTGACCATTATAAAGGGTTGTGATAGGTTGTGGTCAATTAGGAATGGTTGTGGTAGGTTATGGACCATAGGAGGGGTTGTGCTGGTTTATGGACCATTATGATGGGTTGTGATGGGCTATGGTCAATTATCAAGGGTTGTGAAGGATTATGGACCATTAGAAAGGGTTGTGATGGGTTATAGACCACTATGAAGGATTATGATGGGTTATTGACCATTATGAAGGGTTATGATAGGTTTTGATCAATTATGAACGGTTGTGATGTGTTATGCACCATAAAAAGGGTTGTGCTGGGTTATGGTCCATTATGAAGCGTTGTGATGGATTTTGCTTAATTATGAAGGGTTGTGATGGGTTATAGACCATTATAAAGGGTTGTTATGGGTATGGACAATTATGAAGGTTGTGATGGGTTATAGACTACTATGAAGGGTTATGATGGGGTAAGGACCAATATGAAGGGTTGTGGTAGGTTATGGTCAATTATGAAGAGTTGTGATATGTTATGGACCATAAAAAAGGTTGTGTTGTGTAACACCCAAAATTTTTCGCAAAATATTTTAACTTTCAAAGATAACTTTTATAAAAATAGTTATAAGTTTCCAAAATAAATAAGTAGCTCAAACCCAAAACATGGCAAAATACTAAAGTAAAGTGCGGAAGCATAACATGTCATAGTCCCAAATAAATAAAACTCCTAGTAGTGGCAATCCCGGTGCTCCAATCAAGCCTGAGCCTCCTCGATCTTAACACCTGAAAAATGTTTAGGGAAACCGTAAGCAAAAGCTTAGTGAATTCAAAGACAAACATCATATTAATATTCACATTTACCAGCCCTAATCCATTTCCAATTATAATTATAAAAACTAAGCAAAGAACAAATCAGTGCTTATATAAAATAGGGCGGACTTGTAGGTTAGAGCCGCACCGGGTAAATCCCGTATCCTTTGGCCCTGATCCCCGCACCTCATAAAGAGTATAACGTTGGTGATCTTACCTAACTACCCCTCATAGTAATAATCGATTACATACAGTGCACATGTACGATTTATAATAATAATATAGCATATTTTACATAATAAATCTAAACAATCACACACGAGCTAACTAGTAAACACAAACATCAATACAACGGTGTGAGAGAACTCACCTTGAGTGAGTGATATAATAGATAGAAGTCAATATATGGCTACCAAGCTTGTGCAAACTTCAACACTTCACCTAATTAAGACTAAAGGTTAGAATGATGAAGTTGTGAAGCTAATGAATGAGAAAGGAGTAATCACAGCAAAGTCTCTAAAACAGACCTGCTATTTAAGACTGAATTACTCCAAAATATAAAACAGAAGGATAGGTTTAAATAATTTTTACAATAAACTTCAATGACTTAGGTTTCCAGAACCATAAAGAACTCCTCCTAATTCCAAAGGATGAAAGAGATAAAATTTACAAAAAGACATGTCACTGCTGTCTTCAGACGGACAGTCAGGTGGTGTTGGCCAATTCTACCCAACTTGTGGGTGGAATTAGTCTCAACCAAAAATCAGAGGAACCATAGATACATAAATAAAAGTCTCAGAGTTGGAATCGATTAAAAAGGGCTTCCTAAGGTCTGGATATAAAAATCACAATGTGGACAATCACAGAATCATCATAAGCTGGTGACTGTCCACTGATCTGGAGTGTGGATCCTTTCTAACCAAGTTATAATGCGAATTAGCAACCAAAGTTCTCCAGATCTTTAATTCAATATGTAATGTACATGTGGGAACTTGGAATCACTCTGGATCATTTTCCAAACCCTGGTAATGATAAAAACAAAATGACATATCACAGCAGACCCGGATTAGACCTAACAGCAAAGAAGCTGTTGTTGCCCATGATAAAGCCCTTTTCAGCGAGAGTGGTATTCTTAAGAAAGTTACTCAACTCAATGTTTGAACTTTGGGCACTGGTTGTGGGTCTATTTGAGTCCTAGAACTCGATATATGATTTTTACAAGAAAGGAGACTCAGCAGTGAAATCTGACAGAAACCCTAGGTTATGTTGCAAAATTCATAACTCAAAATCTATACATTGAAAACACAATTCCTTCGGTCAGAACCTTCATATATGTCTTGGGAACCTTCAGTTAAAGTTTCGTAGTGATCCAACCTTTCAATGTCCGGGAATCGTCCAAACACTGCAGATGTGTTCTCAGATTCGGGATTAAAGAGAGATGTAGAGGGAGAGAGAGAGAGAGAGAGAGAGAGAGAGAGAGCTTTGAGTGAGGAGGGAGAGAGTCCTTTGAGTGAGTGTTTACTAGAAAATGAGTGAAATGAATTAATTTGAGCTTTAAGTACTCTTGGAAAGATGGGCTAAAACATAAAGCCTATGGGCTTGATTAATCCTTAAGCTTATTGGGTTTAGTCTCTTAACCCATGAACTTAAATTAAAAGATGACACTATAAGCCCACCACATAAATAATCATATCTTAATTAATTAAATTAATATAATGTTACAAAATAAATTAAATAAAATAAATAAATGTACCGGGAAAATCCGGGGCGTTACATGTTGGGTTATGGACCATTATTAAGGGTTGTGATGGTTTATGGACCATTATGAAGGTTTATATGGGTTATGGACCATTATGAAGGGTTGTTATGGTTATGGACCATTATGAACGGTTGTGATTGGTTATGGTTAATTATGAAGGGTTGTGATGGGTTATGTACCATTTAAAGGGTTGTGATGGCTTATGGATATTATGAAGGGTCGTGATGGGTTATGGTCATTTATCAAGGGTTGTGATGGGTTATGGACCATTATGGATGGTTGTATAGGTTATGGACTATTCTGAAGGTTGTGATGGGTTATGGACCATAATGAAGGTTATGATGGGTTATTGATCATTATGAAGGGTTGAGATGCGTTATGGTTAATTATGAAGGTTTGTGATGGGTTTTGGACCATATAAAGGGTTGTGCTGGGTTGTGGACCATATGAAGGGCTGTGATAGGTTATGGTCAATTATTAAGATTTATGATGGGTTATGGACCATTGAAAGGGTTGTGCGAGGTTATAGACCATTATGAACGCTTGTGATTGGTTATGGTCAATTATCAAGGGTTGGATGGATTGTGGACCATTAGAAAGGGTTGTCAAGGGATATGTCCCATTATAAAGGGTTGTATGGGTTATGGAGTATTATGAAGGTTGTGATGGGTTATAGACCATTATGAAGTATTAGGATGGGTTATTGACCACTATGAAGGGTTGTGATAGGTTTTACTTAATTATGAAGGGTTGTGATGAGTTATGGACCATAGAAAAGGTTGTGCTGGGTTATGGACCATTATTAAGGGTTGTGATGGGTTATGCTCAATTATGAAGGGTTGTGATGGGTTATGGACCATTATAAAGGGTTGTGATGTGTTATGGACCATTATGAAGGTTGTGATGGGTTATGGACTATTATGAAGGGTTATGATGGGCTATGGACCATTATGAAGGGTTGCGATAGGTTATGGTCAATTATGAAGAGTTGTGATGGGTTATGGACCATTACAAAGGGTTATGATGGGTTATGGTCAATTATGAAGGGTTGTGATGGGTTATTGACTATTATGAAGGTTGGTATGGGTTATGGACCATTATGAAGGGTTGTTATGGTTTTGGACCATTATACAGGGTTGCGATAGGCTATGGACCATAGAAAGGATTGTGTTGGTTTATGGACCATTAGAAAGGGTTGTGTTGGGGTATGGACCATTATGAAGGGTTGTATGGGTTATGTACTATTATGAAGGTTCTGATTGGTTATGAAGCATTATGAAGGATTATGATGGGTTATTGACCATTATGAAGGGTTGTGATAGGTTATGGTCAATTGTGAAAGGTTGTGCTAGGTTATGGACCATTATGAAGGGTTGTGATGGTTATGCTGAATTATGAAGGGTTGTGATGGGTTATGGACCATTATAAAGGGTTGTGATGGATTATGGACCATTATGAAGGTTGTGATAGGTTATGGACCATTATGAAGGGTTATGATGAGTTTTTTTTTTGATAAATGGGGGCCGTCCCCATCGATCAAGAAAAAAAAGACAATGAAACATAAAACATTCCAAGCGCTCGGAAGGAAGCTAAATAAAAGAAACCTTCGGACAAGGAGGGGCCAAGGAAGGCTTACACCCTCAGAAGAAAAGGAGGAGAGAAGAAGAAACCACAGAAGAGAGAAGAAAAGAACAGGAAAGGGCCCTCCAATTTATGGGAGAAACCAGACCCTTTTAACGAGAAGAACATTATGGGAAGGTTTCATAGACAGACTCACCAGTCTACAACGGACATCATCAATAACGGTATTGACCACATCGTGATACGATCTTCTCTTATTCTTAAAAATCCGGTTATTTCTTTCCTGCCAAATATGGTAGACAGCTCCAGCAAGCACAAGTCTTCGGATAACAGACCAAATGGTCTTACCCTTAGAAATGGGCTTGAGAATATTGATGATATCCGACCAGCTATCAGTGAGGAAGGAGAGGTGCATGACATGCTGAAGATCATGCCAAACCATAGAAGGGAAAGAACAGTGGAAATATTCTGGGAGAACCAAACAAGATGATACCAGTCGACAGGCTGATCAGATGGACGGATAGAGTGCCAGACAGAACGGATCGAAAAAGGTGATATCTTACCATCGAAAGATCTCCAGAGGAGTTTATCAGGAACGGACTGGGAAAGAGAAGCGGGATTGTGAGATAGCAGAACAGGATGGGAGTCTTACCAATATTGAGGGTGCACCCAGCAGCAGTTGAGGACAAGGTCACAGACCTTCCAATCAGGAGTGAAACCCGCAGCATGGAAGTCACAGGCGGATAAGAACCGAGAGAGGGGACCAGCAGGATGTGAGTTATCAAACCAAGTAGACGTAGAGCAGCCATCACCAACCTGAGAGACAATAAAGTCCCTGATCTTACCCTGCAAGTCGAGGATATTGCACGAGGCGTAACCCGTACCGCACTTCCTTTGGGCATCCCAGAAGTTACGCCCACAGAGGCGGTACGAGTGGATCCACCTGACCCAGAGAGAATCCTTCTTAGAAAGCAGTCTCCAGGCATGGGAAGCCATAAGGGCAATATTCCAGACAGCAAGTGTCACACCCCAAAACCGTATTGGCGGAATAGTTTAAGGGTGGATGACTTCATGAATAATATCATAACAAAGTTACACAATAGTGGAAACCAAGCACACAACCATCATTTAATCAATTGCAAATGTTACAAAGTTTACTTGTTTCATGTTTCAAATACAATTGAAATGATATAAAAAATAGACAAAAATGACATCGTAACGTCCCGTCTTGTAGCGCTTGCATTACCTTAACAATTTCCTGAGAATACAAGTAGTTGAAAAAGTGTCAACAATTAAGTTGGTGAGTTCATAAGATTTTGTATAAGATAAACCCTTTGTTTGTAAACAGTAGTAATTTAGAACCAAGAAAATCCATTATTTTCTTATAAAAATGACCAAGTCTTTAAATCCCAAAGACTAAATGTAACGTATGAAATTGTAGTGTAAACTCCTTTGAAATGTATAATTCCAAGTAAATAATTTATAAAAATTATTAAGTTGATAAATTTCCATGTGAGATACCCTATAACCATACTGTGACTAGTTGGCCTGCTGCGACGTTCTTCAGGCGTCGAAATGGTAGACATTTGGACACCTCAGAGCTGCCGGTCTAGCTGTAGCGAGCAGCTCAGGTGCGGGGTTGTCAAGCCCCGTATAGATCTATACTCAAATATCGCGCTCTCTTACCGAGACTCTGGTTATAAATGTACAGGACTTATAGTAGGTACTTAATAAAGTACTGTGAAGATTCATCTCACAAAATGTATGTATTTCAAATCAACTTGTGTTCGTAAAATTTGTATATAGTAATTCTTGTAAACATCCATTATCATTTTTCCCATGATAATATAGTATTGTTTAATAATTATATAATTTTATATAATTACTTTTGTCATGTTTAAGCGTCAATATAACCTTGTGTTCATAGACTATTCCTATAATAGTCTATTTTTAGTATTTCGTCGTAATAATCATATTTTTTGAATAATAACGAAGTAACTTATTCAAATGTATTTATAAAAATGTGTGATTTTTATAAAATAGTAAGACGTTTTAGTGAAATTTTATGCGTTTTTGACGAAACGAAGTTCTAAATAATTATTTTTTTATAAAAACATTGCCAAACATTTATTTTGATTGAAACATAACTCGTTGGGTGTCGTAATACGCGTTTAAGCGCAGTATTCTTCCGATTTCGCGATTTTTGATGTTTTACCGGAAATTACATTTAGCTTTGAAATTAAATACTAGGTATTATTACGTTACTTATCATATAAGTTTTTATTTCATATTTGATGTTTAAGGCACCACATTTTGAAATTTGAGTCCAAACCCTGTGTACATTTATCCGTTCACAGCGGTGTAATCGTCATAACTTTCACATACGAACTCCGTTTTCGACGTTCTATATATCGAAAGTTTCGTATTTACGAGTAGATTGTTTTATGAATATTATTATTCTCAGAATAATAATTGTACGATTATCGAATTTTTACGCTACAGTAGTTTGCTGTTCGCATTTTCGACTTTTAATCGCTAATTGTTTGATTTAGCATACATAATACTATAATATTAATAATTCATCGCAAAAGTTATGGAAAATAACTTTTCAACATATGGATTAACGTACGCTTTGTTTGATTACAGTTGACTTTCGTTGACCAAAATTTACAATTGTCACAACAAGTTTACGAATACCCAGACCACCATGGGACTTAGGGAGACACACACTCTTCCAAGAGACTTTAGCTTTACCATGCTTCATCTCACTGTGGCACCAGAGGAAACCCCTCATGAGCTTCTCAATCTCGTTAGATATAGATTTAGGAAGAATAAACACGGAAGCCCAATAGATTTGCATGGAAGAAAGGACAGAGAGGATAAGCTGGAGACGGCCAGCGAAGGAGAGAGACTTGTTCTTCCATTCGTTGATCCTGCATTTGACTTTATGAACAAGGCCTTTACAGTCTTTATGAACAAGATGGGTGGTGATGAGAGGGACACCAAGGTATCAGACAGGGAGAGATCCCTCCGGAAACCAAACAATACGATCAATGGCAGCTCTGGTCCTCTCACCAACATTATAGTATAAGGCCTCACTCTTTGCTTCGTTAGGATGGAGCCTAGAGACCCAGAGAATTCAGTAATAGAATGACAAATGACACCAACCGAAGAGGTATCGCCACAACAAAAGAGAAGAAGATCATCAACAAAGCATAGATGGGTGATACTTTGCTCCTCACATTGCCGGTGGAATTTGAAAGAATCAGAATCAGATATGTTTCTTTTGATCATAAGGTTAAGCACCTCCATGACAAGAGTGAAGAAATAGGGAGAGAGAGGGTCACTCTGTCGGAGGCCCCTTTGACCGTCGAAGAATCCGTGCGTATTACCATTGATGCTGACAGAGTAAGCAGCAGTGGAGACACACGTCATGATCCAGTCTATCATACGAATGGGGAAACCAAACCCAAACAAGATGGTGCGAAGAAAAAACCAGTCAACCGTATCGTAGGCTTTTTGAATATCGACTTTAAACGCACACCTGGGGGGACCACGATGACGATGATAATCATGCATGAGCTCCTGGACAAGAAGAACGTTGTCGGTGATCAGGCGACCATGGATAAAAGCAGACTGGTTTTCGTCAACCAGAGAGGAGAGATTGTTTTTGATACGATCCGCAATGATCTTGCTGATACATTTGTAAACAACATTACAGCAGGCGATGGGGCGGAAATCAATGAATTTAGACGGGGAGTCAACCTTAGGGATGAGAGCAAGCACCGTGTTGTTGAGCTACTTAAGGATTTTTCCAGAGGAGAAGAACTCCTTAACCGCCGAACAAACATCGGGACCCACAATATCCGAAGCAGACTTGAAAAACTTAGCCGAGAAACCATCGGGGCCGGGGGCTTTATCATCGCCCGTCTGGAACAAGACGCATTTAACCTCCTCGTCCGTAACAGTAGTAAGCATGGCGGCAGACTGAAGAGGGGATAACTTATTAGAGAAGAGGGAACACGGTTCACGAATAGCAAGGGAGGGGTGGGCAGAGCCCAAGAAAGTTTGAAAGTGGGAGACGAACAAATTAGGGAGGGCATCTCCAGAGATCCATCTACCGTAGGCATCCTGGATGGAGTCGATACGATTGCGAGAGTTATGACTTTTAACCGACTTGTGGAAGAAAGCAGAGTTTTATCGCCCTCATGAAGCCAGTCAACCTTAGCCTTCTGTTTCAGGAACCTCTCTTCATGCAGGAAAGCCTCGTTATAAGCGAGGAGGTACCTGCGTTTCTCTTCACGTAGATCCCTATTGAAAGGATCCTGATCCAAAGCAATCTGAACCCTATCAAGCTCAGCACAAAGGGAGATAAGCTTAGAGAAGAGGTTGCCTTGGCTACGTAGCAGCTTACGCAAAGGCGCTTTTAGACTTTTCAGGTTTTGTAAGACCTTATACATCTGATGGCCAGGAATATCATGGTTCCAATAAGAAGCGACAACATGCTTAAACTCGTTCTTATATGTCAGAAAATTAGGGAACTTGAACGGTTTAGGCTTGAATGGGGATCGGAGGGGGAAGAAAGCACAGCAGGGGAATGGTCGGACGAGCGGTAGGGGAGAAAAGTGACGAAAGCAGAGGGGAAGGAAGCAACGAAGCGCTGATAACCCATGACCCGGTCAATCTTCTTGAGAATGCCACCAGAACCGTTAGGGGACTTGGTCCAGGTATAGAATAGACCTTTGAAGTTAAGGTCCTCCATCTCAATCCCATTCACACAGTCCCTGAAATCATCCATGCCGTAGGAGATACCAGAAGCCCCAGCGGTGCTATCTTTAATGTCAAGAGCAACATTGAAATCACCCAACACGATCCAAGGGGTAGCTTTAACCACATGCATATGAGCTGCAAGAGAATCTCAAAGAGTGTGACATAGCATGTGTTTGTTATGAGCATAGATGGAGGACCTCAAATTACGACTTATTATTATTTCAGGGACTGTTTCAGGGACTGTGTGGAGCACTTAGGCTATTTCAGGGGTGGGGTGGAAGAAAGGTGGAGGATGGGGGTAGGGAAACCGACCATACCGGCCAATACCCTTCTGGGGGGATTATGAGAATGGGGGGGGGGGGGGGGGGAAGGGGGGTGGTTCTTATTAGGAACTGGTCGGAACTTAAATTACGACTTATTATTATTTTTTTATTTTTTTTTATAAGCGTTGTCTTTTGGAACATCTTTAGCCGTCACAAAACTTTGGGTATTTCTATTAGATTTGCTTTACGAAATTTCATTAGTGTTGTTTTTCATTTTTCGAACCATGTTTAGAGATATTTTTCTTTTTAGAAACAACCGTAAAACCATCATCTTGTTCCATAGGAGTAGAAACTTGCATATGATCAATAGGCATTTTAAATTTTTGACTCGCATCATTCGCCTTAGAGATAACCTGAAAACAAGTGTGAGTTTCATGACCGTAAACCATACAATGAGAGCACATAGGAGGTTTCCACTCGTACTCGATATGAAGCGTATGAGTAGCAAACTAAAAATTATCGGGATCGTGGATGCGGATCATAACTTTATCCACCCAAGAATCCCGAGTGGGGACCTCAAGAAGGACACGGGCATACACGGCTTTGCGCCCCGCATAAGTGCACATATTTGCCGTATAGGAGTCCATGGCAAGGGGCTTTCCAATTTTGGAAGCAATGTGGCTAAGACCATCATCACTCCACGTCTCATAGGGAATATCATGGATTTTGATCCAAAGCGGAAGTTTCACATGCTTGTTCTTATGGATACTAAGTCCGGGTCTCCACTTTTGAATGACTATCAGGGCACCTTTAAAACGTCCAAGTTCCATGGGTGGTGACACGTTGAAGGCCTTGGTCATCACTAAATTTGAAAATATAAACATCGTGACCGTTTAATATAAACATCGGCCGGCATAAGATACCGCTGTCACATCACTCGCGATCAGAGAACTGTCGCAGGTTACCATTTTACATATCCCACCACCATCTCCGGTCACGACAACGTCTGTAGCACCGATCTTAACGCCGTTAACGCCATCCAGCATTCCGGCGACTTCATCTTCCTCATTGCTTTCTTCTGAAGAATGGTCGTCCACCACCATACCGTCAACCATCTTGTTCATACCAACATCTACTTGCTTCTTTCCGATCCCAAATGGTTGTGATGGGTTATGGACCATTATAAATGGTTATGATAGGTTATGGTAAATTATGATGGGTTATGAACCATTACAAATGGTTGTGATGGGTTATACTCAATTATGAAGGGTTGTGATGGGCTATGTACCATTAGAAAGGGTTGTCATGGGTTATGGACCATTATAAAGGGTTGTATGGGTTATAGACTATTATGAAGGTTGTGATGGGTTATGGACCATTATGAATGATTATGATGGGTTATTGACCATTATGAAGGGTTGTGATAGGTTATGATCAATTATGAAGTGTTGTGATGGGTTATGGACCGTTACAAAGGGTTGTGATGGGTTATGCTCAATTATGAAGGGTTGTGATGGGTTATGGACTATTATGAAGGTTTGTATGGTTATGTACCATAGAAAGGGTTGTGATAGGTTATGGACCATTAGAAAGCGTTGTGATGGGTTATGGACCATTATGAAGGGTTGTATAGGTTATGTACTATTATTAAGGTTGTGATGGGTTATGAACCATTATGAAGGATTATGATAGGTTATTGACCATTATGTAGGGTTGTCATAGGTTATGGTAAATTATAAAGAAGTGTGATAGGTTATGGACCATAGGAAGGGTTGTGCTGGATTATGGACCATTATGAAGGGTTGTGATGGGTTTTGGTCAATTATGAAGGGTTGTGAAGGATTATAGACCATTAGAAAGTGTTGTGAATGGTTATGGACCATTATGAAGGGTTGTATGGGTTATGGACTATTATGAAGGTTGTGATGGGTTATGGACCATTATGAAGGATTATGATGGGTTATTGATAATTATGAAGGGTTGTGATAGGTTTTGAACAATTATGAAGGGTAATTATGGGTTATGGACCATAGAAAGGTTTGTGCTGGGTTATGGACCATTATAAAATATTGTGGATGTATTATGCTCAATTATGAAGTGTTGTGATTCGTTATGGACCATTATAAAGGGTTGTGATGGGTTATTGACCATTATGAAGGTTGTGATGGGTTATAGACCACTATGAAAGGTTATGATGGGTTAAGGACCATTATGAAGGGTTGTGATAGGTTATGGTTAATTTTGAAGAGTTATGATGTGTTATGGACCATAAAGACGGTTGTGTTGGGTTATGGACCATTATGAAGTGTTAAGATGGGTTATAGACCATTATGAAGGTTTAAATGGGTTATGGACCATTTTGAACGGTTGTTATGGTTATGGACCATTATGCAGGGTTGCGATGGGTTATGGACCATTATGAAGGGTTGTGATTGGTTATGGTTAATTTTGAAGGGTTGTGATGGGATATGGACCATAGAAAGGGTTGTGCTGGGTTATGGACCATAGGAAGGGTTGTGCGGGGTTATGGACAATTATGAATGGTTTTGATGGGTTATGTAACATTTAATGGGTTGTGCTGGGTTATAGTCATTATGAAGGGTCGTGATGGGTTTTGGTCAATTATCAAGGGTTGTGATGGGTTATGGACCATTATGAATGGTTGTATAGGTTATGGACTATTATGAAGGTTGTGATGGGTTATGGACCATTATGAAGGTTATGATAGGTTATTGATCATTATGAAGGGTTGTTATGGTTATGGACCATTATGCAAGGTTGTGATGGGTTATGGACAATTATGAAGGGTTGAGACAAGTTATGGTTAATTATGAAGGGTTGTGATGGGTTATGAACCATAGAAAGTGTTGTGATGGGTTACGGACACCATATGAAGGGTTGTGATGGGTTTGGTCAATTATGAAGGGTTATGATGGTTTATGGATCATTGAAAGGGTTGTGCTAGGTTATAGACCATTATGAACGGTTGTGATTCGTTATGGTCAGTTATCAAGGGTTGTATGGATTGTGAACCATTAGAAAGGGTTGTCATGGGTTATGGACCATTATAAAGGGTTGTATGCCTTATGGATTATTATGAAGGTTGTGATGGGTTATAGACCATTATGAAGGAGTATGATGGTTTATAGACCATTATGAAGGGTTGTAATAGGTTTTGCTCAATTATGAAGGGTTGTGATGAGTTATGGACCATAGAAAGGGTTGTGCTAGGTTATGGACCAATATAAAGGGTTGTGATGGGTTATGCTCAATTATGAAGAGTTGTGATGGGTTATATGGACCATTATAAAGGGTTGTGAAAGGTTATGGACCATTATGAAGGTTGTGATGGGTTATGGACCATTATGAAGGGTTATGATGGGTTATGGAACATTATGAAGGGTTGTGATAGGTTATGATCAATTATGAAGAGTTGTGATGGCTTATGGACCATTACAAAGGGTTATGATGGGTTATGGTCAATTATGAAGGGTTGTGATGGGTTATGGATTATTATGAAGGTTTATATGGGTTATGGACCATTATGAAGGGTTGTTATGGTTATAGACCATTAGGCAGGGTTACGATATGCTATGGACGATAGAAAGGATTGTGTTGGTTTATGGACCATTAGAAAGGGTTGAGATTGGTAATGGACCATTATGAAGGGTTGTATGGGTATGTACTATTATGAAGGTTATGATGGGTTATGAACCATAATGAAGCATTATGATGGGTTATTGACCATTATGAAGGGTTGTGATAGGTTATGGTCAATTATGAAAGGTTGTGATGGGTTATGGGCCATAGAAAGGGTTGTGTTGGTTTATGGACCATTATGAAGGGTTGTGATGGTTATGCTCAATTATGAAGGGTTGAGATGGGTTATGGACCATAATAAAGGGTTGTGTTGGGTTATGGACCATAATAAAGGGTTGTGTTGGGTTATGGACCATTATGAAGGTTGTGATAGGTTACGGACCATTATGAAGGGTTATGATGAGTTATGGACCATTATAAAGGGTTATGATAGGTTATGGTCAATTATGAAAGGTTGTGATGGGTTATGGACCATTATAAAGAGTTGTGATGGATTATGGATCATTATGAAGGTTGCGACGGGTTATGGACCATTATGAAGGGTTGTGATGGTTATGCTCAATTATGAAAGGTTGTGATGGGTTATGGACCATAGAAAGGGTTGTGCTCGGTTATGGACCATATGAAGGGTTATGGTCAATTATGAAAGGTTATGCACCATTGAAATGGTTGTGCCGTGTTATGGTTCATTATGAAGGTTTGTGATTGGTTATGGAATTATCAAGGGTTGGATGGATTATGGACCCTTAGAAAGGGTTGTCATGGGTTATGGACCATTATGAAGGGTTGTATGGGTTATTGACGATTATGAAGGTTGTGATGGGTTATGGACCATTATGAAGGATTATGATGGGTTATTGACCAATATGAAGGGTTGTGACCGGTTATGGTCAATTATGAATGGTTGTGGTGGGTTATGGACCATTATAAACGGTTATGATAGGTTATGGTAAATTATGATGGGTTATGGACCATTACAAATGGTTGTGATGGGTTATACTCAATTATGAAGGGTTGTGATGGGCTATGGACCACTAGAAAGGGTTGTCATGGGTTATGGACCATTATAAAGGGTTGTATGGGCTATGGACTATTATGAAGGTTGTGATGGGTTATGGACCATTATGAATGATTATGATGGGTTATTGACCATTATGAAGGGTTGTGATAGGTTATGGTCAATTATGAAGTGTTGTGATGGGTTATGGACCGTTACAAAGGGTTGTGATGGGTTATGCTCAATTATGAAGGGTTGTGATGGGTTATGGACTATTATGAAGGTTTGTATGGTTATGGACCATAGAAAGGGTTGTGATAGGTTATGGACCATTAGAAAGCGTTGTGATGGGTTATGGACCATTATGAAGGGTTGTATAGGTTATGTACTATTATTAAGGTTGTGATGGGTTATGAACCATTATGAAGGATTATGATAGGTTATTGACCATTATGTAGGGTTGTCATAGGTTATGGTAAATTATAAAGAAGTGTGATAGGTTATGGACCATAGGAAGGGTTGTGCTGGATTATGGACCACTATGAAGGGTTGTGATGGGTTTTGGTCAATTATGAAGGGCTGTGAAGGATTATAGACCATTAGAAAGTGTTGTGAAGGGTTATGGACCATTATGAAGGGTTGTATGGGTTATGGACTATTATGAAGGTTGTGATGGGTTACGGACCATTATGAAGGATTATGATGGGTTATTGATAATTATGAAGGGTTGTGATAGGTTTTGAACAATTATGAAGGGTAATTATGGGTTATGGACCATAGAAAGGTTTGTGCTGGGTTATGGACCATTATGAAATATTGTGGATGGATTATGCTCAATTATGAAGTGTTGTGATTGGTTATGGACCATTATAAAGGGTTGTGATGGGTTATTGACCATTATGAAGGTTGTGATGGGTTATAGACTACTATGAAAGGTTATGATGGGTTAAGGACCATTATGAAGGGTTGTGATAGGTTATCGTTAATTATGAAGAGTTATGATGTGTTATGGACCATAAAGACAGTTGTGTTGGGTTATGGACCATTATGAAGTGTTAAGATGGGTTATAGACCATTATGAAGGTTTGAATGGGTTATGGACCATTTTGAACTGTTGTTATGGTTATGGACCATTATGCAGGGTTGCGATGGGTTATGGACCATTATGAAGGGTTGTGATTGGTTATGGTTAATTTTGAAGGGTTGTGATGGGATATGGACCATAGAAAGGGTTGTGCTGGGTTATGGACCACAGGAAGGGTTGTGATGGGTTATGGATAATTATGAATGGTTTTGATGGGTTATGTAACATTTAATGGGTTGTGCTGGGTTATAGTCATTATGAAGGGTCGTGATGGGTTTTGGTTAATTATCAAGGGTTGTGATGGGTTATGGACCATTATGAATGGTTGTATAGGTTATGGACTATTATGAAGGTTGTGATGGGTTATGGACCATTATGAAGGTTATGATAGGTTATTGATCATTATGAAGGGTTGTTATGGTTATAGACCATTATGCAGGGTTGTGATGGGTTATGGACAATTATGAAGGGTTGAGACAGGTTATGGTTAATTATGAAGGGTTGTGATGGGTTATGAACCATAGAAAGGGTTGTGCTGGGTTACAGACACCATATGAAGGGTTGTGATGGGTTTGGTCAATTATGAAGGGTTATGATGGGTTATGGATCATTGAAAGGTTTGTGCTAGGTTATAGACCATTATGAACGGTTGTGATTCGTTATGGTCAGTTATCAAGGGTTGTATGGATTGTGAACCATTAGAAAGGGTTGTCATGGGTTATGGACCATTATAAAGCGTTGTATGCCTTATGGATTATTATGAAGGTTGTGATGGGTTATAGACCATTATGAAGGAGTATGATGGTTTATAGACCATTATGAAGGGTTGTAATAGGTTTTGCTCAATTATGAAGGGTTGTGATGAGTTATGGACCATAGAAAGGGTTGTGCTGGGTTATGGACCAATATAAAGGGTTGTGATGGGTTATGCTCAATTATGAAGAGTTGTGATGGGTTATATGGACCATTATAAAGGGTTGTGAAAGGTTATGGACCATTATGAAGGTTGTGATGGGTTATGGACCATTATGAAGGGTTATGATGGGTTATGGAACATTATGAAGGGTTGTGATAGGTTATGATCAATTATGAAGAGTTGTGATGGCTTATGGACCATTACAAAGGGTTATGATGGGTTATGGTCAATTATGAAGGGTTGTGATGGGTTATGGATTATTATGAAGGTTTATATGGGTTATGGACCATTATGAAGGGTTGTTATGGTTATGGACCATTAGGCAGGGTTACGATATGCTATGGACGATAGAAAGGATTGTGTTGGTTTATGGACCATTAGAAAGGGTTGAGATTGGTAATGGACCATTATGAAGGGTTGTATGGGTATGTACTATTATGAAGGTTATGATGGGTTATGAACCATAATGAAGCATTATGATGGGTTATTGACCATTATGAAGGGTTGTGATAGGTTATGGTCAATTATGAAAGGTTGTGATGGGTTATGGGCCATAGAAAGTGTTGTGTTGGTTTATGGACCATTATGAAGGGTTGTGATGGTTATGCTCAATTATGAAGGGTTGTGATGGGTTATGGACCATAATAAAGGGTTGTGTTGGGTTATGGACCATTATGAAGGTTGTGATAGGTTACGGACCATTATGAAGGTTGTGATAGGTTACGGAACATTATGAAGGGTTATGATGAGTTATGGACCATTATAAAGAGTTGTGATGGATTATGGATCATTATGAAGGTTGCGACGGGTTATGGACCATTATGAAGGGTTGTGATAGGTTATGGACCATAGAAAGGGTTATGATGAGTTATGGACCATTATGAAGGGTTGTTGGTTATGATGAGTTATGGACCATAGAAAGGGGTATGTACTATTATGAAGGTTATGATGAGTTATGGACCGTTATGAAGGTTTATATAGGTTACAGACCATTATGATGGGTTGTTATGGTTATGGAGCATTATGTAGGGTTGCGATGGGTTATGAACCATAGAAAGGGTTGTGTTGGGTTATGGACCATAGGAAGGTTTGTGATGGGTTATGGTCAATTATGAAGGGTTGTGATGGGTTATGGACCATTGAAAGGGTTGTGCTGGGTTATGGACATTATGAAAGGTCATGATGGGTTATGGTTATTTATCAAGGGTTGTGATGGGTTATGGACCATTAGAAAGGGTTGTGATGGGTTATGAACCGTTATGAAGGTTATGATGGGTTATTGACCATTATGAAGGGTTGTTATGGTTATGGCCAATTATCAAGGGTTGTGATGGGTTATTGACCATTACGAAGGGTTGTTATGGGTTATGGTTAATTATGAAAGGTTGTGATGGGTTATGGACCATAGAAAGGGTTGTGCTCGGTTATGGACCATATGAAGGGTTATGGTCAATTATGAAAGGTTATGCACCATTGAAAGGGTTGTGCCGTGTTATGGTTCATTATGAAGGTTTGTGATTGGTTATGGAATTATCAAGGGTTGGATGGATTATGGACCCTTAGAAAGGGTTGTCATGGGTTATGGACCATTATGAAGGGTTGTATGGGTTATTGACGATTATGAAGGTTGTGATGGGTTATGTACCATTATGAAGGATTATGATGGGTTATTGACCAATATGAAGGGTTGTGACCGGTTATGGTCAATTATGAATGGTTGTGGTGGGTTATGGACCATTATAAACGGTTATGATAGGTTATGGTAAATTATGAAGGGTTGTGATGGGTTATGCTCAATTATAAAGGGTTGTGATGGGTTATGGACCATTATAAAGGGTTATGCTGAGTTATGGACGATTATGAAGGTTGTGATGGTTATGGACCACTAGAAGGGTTATGATGGGTTGTGGACCATTATGTAGGGTTGTGATAGGTTATGGTCAATTAGGAAGAGTTGTGATGGGTTATAGACCATAGAAAGGGTTGTGTTGGGTTATGGACCATTATGACGGGTTGTGATGGGTTACGGACCATTATGAAGGTTTGTATGGGTTATGGACCATTATGAAGGGTTGTTATGGTTATGGACCATTATGCAGGGTTGCGATGGGTTATGGTTAATTATGAAGGGTTGTGATGGGTTTTGGACCATAGGAAGGATTGTGATGGGTTATGGACCATTGAAAGGGTTGTGCTGGGTTATAGACATTATGAAGGGTTGTATACGTTATGGACTTTTATCAAGGTTTTGATGGGTTATGGACCATTATGAAGGTTATGATAGGTTATTGACCATTATGAAGGGTTTTTAGGGTTATGGACGATTATGATGGGTTGTGATGGGTTATGGACCATTATGAAGGGTTATGATGGGTTATGGTTAATTATGAAGGGTTGTGATGGGTTTTCGACAATAGAAAGGGTTGTGCTGGGTTATGGACCATAGGAATGGTTGTGATGGGTTATGGTCAGTTATGAAGGGTTGTGATGGGTTATGGACCACTGAAAGGGTTGTGCTGAGTTATGGACATTATTATGGGTTGTATAGGTTATGGACAACTAAGCAGGGTTGCGATGGGTTATGCACCATTAGAAGGGTTGTGATGGGTTATATTTAATTATGATGGGTTGTGATAGGTTATGGACCATACAAAGGGTTGTGCAAAGTTATGGACCATATGAAGGGTTATGCTGCGTTATGATCAACTATGAAGGGTTATGATGGGTTATAGACTATTGAAGGGGTTGTGCTGGGTTATGGACCATTATAAAGGGTTGTGATTGGTTATGGTCAATTATCAAGGGTTGGATGGATTATGAACCATTATGAAGGGTTGTAATAGGTTTTGATCATTATGGAGGGTTATTGACCATTATGAAGGGTTGTGATAGGTTTTGATAAATTATGAAGGGTTGTGATGGGTTATGAACCATTATGAAGGATTATGATTGGTTTTGACCATTATGAAGGGTGGTGATAGGTTACGGTCAATTATGAAGGGTTATGATGGGTTATGCTCAATTATTGAGGGTTGTCATGGATTATGGACCGTTATGAATGTTGTGATAGGTTATTGACCATTATAAAGGGTTATGATGAGTTATGGAACATTATAATGGGTTATGATAGGTTATGGCCAATTATGTAGGGTTATGATGGGTTATGGACCATTACAAAGGGTTGTGATGGGTTGTGGTCAATTATGAAGGTTTGTGATGGGTTATGGACTATTATGAAGGTTTGTATCGGTTATGGACCACTATGAAGGGTTGTTATGGTTATGGACCATCATGTAGGGTTCCGATGGGTTATGGACCATAGAAAGCGTTGTGATGGGCTATGGACCATTAGAAAGGGTTATGATGGGTTATGGACCATTATGAAGGGTTTTATGGGTTATAGACTATTATGAAGGTTGTGATGGATTATGGTCCATTATGAAGGATTATGATGGCTTATTAACCATTATGAAGGGTTGTGATAGGTTATGGTCAATTATGAATGGTTGTGATGGGTTATGGACCATTACATAGGGTTGTGATGGGTTATGCTCAATTATGAAAGGTTGTGATGGATTATGGACTATTTTGAAGGTTTGTATGGGTTATGGACCATTATGAAGGGTTGTTATAGTTATGGACCATTATGTAGGGTTGCGATTGGCTATGGACCATAGAAAAGGTTGTGATGGGTTATGAACCATCAGAAAGGGTTGTGATGGGTTATGTACTATTCTGAAGGCTATGATGGGTTATAAACCATTATGAAGTATTATGATGGTTTATTGACCATTATGAAGGGCTGTGATAGGTTATGGTAATTATGAAGGGTTGTGATAGGTTATGGACCATAGGAACGGTTGTGATCGGTTATGGACCATTATGAAGGGTTGTGATGGGTTATGGTCAATTATCAAGGGTTGTGAAGGATTATGGACCAGTATAAAGTTTTGTGATGGATTATGGACCATTATGAAGGGTTGTATGGGTTATGGACTATTATAAAGGTTGTGATGGGTTATGGACCATTATGATGGATTGTGATGGGTTATAGATAATAGAAAGGTTATGATAGGTTTTGATCAATTATGAAGGGTTGTGATGGCTTATAGATAATAGAAAGGGTTGTGCTGGGTTATGGATCATTATGAAGCGTTGTGATGAATTATGCTCAATTATAAAGGGTTGTGATGGGTTACGACCATTATAAAGCGTTGTGATGGGTTATGGACCATTAATAAGGTTATGTGGGTTATAGACCGCTATGAAGGGTTATGATGGGTTAACGACCATTATGAATGGTTGTGATAGGTTATGGTCTAGTATAAAGAGTTATGATGTGTTATGGACCATAAAAACGATTGTGTTGGGTTATGGACCATTATGAAGGGTTGTGATGGGTTATGGACCATTATGAAGGTTTGTATGGGTTATGAACCATTAGGAAGGGTTGTTATGGTTATGGACCATTATGCAGGGTTACGATGGGTTATGGACAATTTTGAAGGGTTGTGATTGGTTATGGTTAATTATGAAGGGTTGTGATGGGATATGGACCATAGAAAGGGTTGTGCTGGGTTATGGACCATAGGAAGGGTTGTGATGGGCTATGGACCCTTAGAAAGGGTTGTGATGGGTTATGGACCATTATGAAGGGTTGTATGGGTTATGTACTATTATGAAGGATGTGATGGGTTATGACCTATTATGAAGGATTATGGTGGGTTGTTGACCATTATGAAGGGTTGTGATAGGTTATGGTAAATTATGAAGGGTTGTGATGGTTATGGACCATAGAAACTGTTGTGCTAGGTTATAGACCATTATGAAGGGTTGTGATGGGGTATGGTTAATTATCAAGGGTTGTGAAGGATTATGGACCATTAGAAAGGGTTGTGATGGGTTATGCTTAATTATGAAGGGTTGTGATAGGATATGGACTATAGAAAGGGTTGTGACGGGTTATGGACCATTATGAAGGATTATGATGGGTTATTGACCATTATGAAGGGTTGTGATAGGTTTTGATCAATTATGAAGGGTTGTAGAAAGGGTTGTACTGGGTTATGGATCATTATAAAGGGTTGTGATGGGTTACGGACCATTATAAAGCGTTGTGATGGGTTATTGACCATTATCAAGGTTATGTGGGTTATAGACCACTATGAAGGGTTGTGATGGGTTATGGTTAATTATGAAGGGTTGTGATGGGTTATGGACCATATAAAAGGTTATGATGGGTTATGGACCATAGCAAGGGTTGTGATGGATTATGGTCTATTATGAAGGGTTGTGATGGGTTATGGACCATTGAATGGGTTGTGCTGGGTTATGGACATTATGAAGGGTTGTGATGGGTTATGGTCAATTATTAAGGGTTGTGATGTGTTTTGGACCATTAGAAAGGGTCGTGATGGGTTATGTACCATTATGAAGGGTTCTATAGGTTATGGACTATTATGAAGGTTGTGATGGTATATGGACCATTATGAAGGTTGTGATGGTTTATGGACCATTTTGAAGGGTTGTGATAGGTTATGGTCAATTACAAAGAGTTGTGATGGGTTATGGTGTGTATAAAGGGTTGTATTGCGTTATGTACCATTATGAAGGGTTGTGATAGGTTATAGACCATTTTGAAGGTTTCTATGGGTTGTGGACCATTATGAAGGGTTGTTATGGTTATGGAGTATTATGCAGGGTTGTGATGGGTAATGGACCATTAGGAAGGGTTGTGATGGGTTTTGGTTAATTATGAAGGGTTGTGATGGGATATGGACAATTGAAAGGGTTGTGCTGGGTTATGGACCATAGGAAGGGTTGTGATGGGTTACGGTCAATTATGAAGGGTTGTGATGGGTTATGGACCATTGAAAGAGTTGTGCTGGGTTATGGACATTATAAAGGGCTGTGATGGGTTATGGTCAATTATCAAGGGTTGTGATGTGTTATGGACCATTATAAAGGGTTGTTATGGTTACGGACCATTATGCAGGGTTGTGATGGGTTATGGACCATTATGAAGGGTTGTGATAGGTTTTGGTTAATTATGAAGGGTTTTGATGGGTTATGGACCATAAAAAGGGCTGTGTTGGGTTATGGCCCATATGAAGGGTTGTGATGGGTTATGGTCAATTATGAAGGGTTATGATGGGTTATGGACCATTCAAAGGGTTGTGATAGGTTATGAAGGGTTGTGATTGGTTATGGACCATAGGAAGGGTTGAGATGGGTTATAGACCGTTGTGAAGGGTTGTATGGGTTATGTACTATTATGAAGGTTGTGATGGGTTATGAACCATTATAAAGGTTGTGATGGGTTATGAACCATTATGAAGGATTATGATGGGTTATTGACCAATATGAAGGGTTGTATGGGTTATGTACCATTATGAAGGGTTGTATGTGTTATGCTGTGTTATGGACCATTATGAAGGGTTGTGATGGGTTACAGACCATTATAAAGGGTTGTGATGGGTTATGAACCATTATGAAGTTTGTGATACGTTATGGACCATTATGAAGGGTTATGATGAGTTATGGACCATTATAAAGTGTTGTGATAGGTTATGGTCAATTATGAAGAATTGTGATGGGTTATGGACCATTACAAAGGGTTGTGATGGGTTATGCTCAATTATGAAGGTTTGTGATGGGTTATGGACTATTATGAAGGTTTGTATGGGTTATGGACCATTATGAAGGGTTGTTATTGTTATGCACCATTATGCAAGGTTACGATGGGTTATGTACCATAGAAAGGTTTGTGATGGGTTATGGACCATTATGAAGGGTTGAGATGTACTATTAAAGGTTGTGATGGGTTATGAAACATTATGAAGGATTATGATGGGTTATTGACCATTATAAAGGGTTGTGATATGTTATGGTCAATTAGGAATGGTTGTGGTAGGTTATGGACCATAGGAGGTGTTGTGCTGGTTTATGGACCATTATGATGGGTTGTGATGGGTTATGGTCAATTATCAAGGGTTGCGAAGGATTATGGACCATTAGAAAGGGCTGTGATGGGTTGTGTACCATTATAAAGGGTTGTATAAGTTATGGACTATTATGAATGTTGTGATGGGTTATAGACCACTATGAAGGATTATGATGGGTTATTGACCATTATGAAGGGTTATGATAGGTTTTGATCAATTATGAACGGTTGTGATGGGTTATGGACCATAAAAAGGGTTGTGCTGGGTTATGGTCCATTATCAAGCGTTGTGATGGATTTTGCTCAATTATGAAGGGTTGTGATGGGTTATAGACCATTATAAAGGGTTGTTATGGGTATGGACAATTATGAAGGTTGTGATGGGTTATAGACCACTATGAAGGGTTATGATGAGCTAAGGACCAATATGAAGGGTTGTGGTAGGTTATGGTCAATTATGGAGAGTTGTGATGTGTTATGGAGCATAAAGAAGGTTGTGTTGGGTTATGAACCATTATTAAGGGTTGTGATGGTTTATGGACCATTATGAAGGTTTATATGGGTTATGGACCATTATGAAGGGTTGTTATGGTTATGGACCATTATGCAGGGTTGCAATGGGTTATGGTTAATTATGAAGGGTTGTGATGGGTTTTGGACCATAGGAAGGATTGTGATGGGTTATGGACTTTTATCAAGGTTTTGATGGGTTATGGACCATTATGAAGGTTATGATAGGTTATTGACCATTATGAAGGGTTTTTAGGGTTATGGACGATTATGATGGGTTGTGATGGGTTATGGACCATTATGAAGGGTTATGATGGGTTATGGTTAATTATGAAGGGTTGTGATGGGTTTTCGACAATAGAAAGGGTTGTGCTGGGTTATGGACCATAGGAATGGTTGTGATGGGTTATGGTCAGTTATGAAGGGTTGTGATGGGTTATGGACCACTGAAAGGGTTGTGCTGAGTTATGGACATTATTATGGGTTGTATAGGTTATGGACAACTAAGCAGGGTTGCGATGGGTTATGGACCATTAGAAGGGTTGTGATGGGTTATATTTAATTATGATGGGTTGTGATAGGTTATGGACCATACAAAGGGTTGTGCTAAGTTATGGACCATATGAAGGGTTATGCTGCGTTATGATCATTTATGAAGGGTTATGATGGGTTATAGACTATTGAAGGGGTTGTGCTGGGTTATGGACCATTATAAAGGGTTGTGATTGGTTATGGTCAATTATCAAGGGTTGGATGGATTATGAACCATTATGAAGGGTTGTAATAGGTTTTGATCATTATGGAGGGTTATTGACCATTATGAAGGGTTGTGATAGGTTTTGATAAATTATGAAGGGTTGTGATGGGTTATGAACCATTATGAAGGATTATGATTGGTTTTGACCATTATGAAGGGTTGTGATAGGTTACGGTCAATTGTGAAGGGTTATGATGGGTTATGCTCAATTATTGAGGGTTGTCATGGATTATGGACCGTTATGAATGTTGTGATAGGTTATTGACCATTATAAAGGGTTATGATGAGTTATGGAACATTATAATGGGTTATGATAGGTTATGGCCAATTATGTAGGGTTATGATGGGTTATGGACCATTACAAAGGGTTGTGATGGGTTGTGGTCAATTATGAAGGTTTGTGATAGGTTATGGACTATTATGAAGGTTTGTATCGGTTATGGACCACTATGAAGGGTTGTTATGGTTATGGACCATCATGTAGGGTTCCGATGGGTTATGGACCATAGAAAGCGTTGTGATGGGCTATGGACCATAAGAAAGGGTTATGATGGGTTATGGACCATTATGAAGGGTTTTATGGGTTATAGAATATTATGAAGGTTGTGATGGATTATGGTCCATTATGAAGGATTATGATGGCTTATTAACCATTATGAAGGGTTGTGATAGGTTATGGTCAATTATGAATGGTTGTGATGGGTTATGGACCATTACATAGGGTTGTGATGGGTTATGCTCAATTATGAAAGGTTGTGATGGATTATGGACTATTTTGAAGGTTTGTATGGGTTATGGACCATTATGAAGGGTTGTTATAGTTATGGACCATTATGTAGGGTTGCGATTGGCTATGGACCATAGAAAAGGTTGTGATGGGTTATGAACCATCAGAAAGGGTTGTGATGGGTTATGTACTATTCTGAAGGCTATGATGGGTTATAAACCATTATGAAGTATTATGATGGTTTATTGACCATTATGAAGGGCTGTGATAGGTTATGGTAATTATGAAGGGTTGTGATAGGTTATGGACCATAGGAAGGGTTGTGATCGGTTATGGACCATTATGAAGGGTTGTGGATGGTTATGGTCAATTATCAAGGGTTGTGAAGGATTATGGACCATTATAAAGCTTTGTGATGGATTATGGACCATTATGAAGGGTTGTATGGGTTATGGACTATTATAAAGGTTGTGATGGGTTATGGACCATTATGATGGATTGTGATGGGTTATAGATAATAGAAAGGTTATGATAGGTTTTGATCAATTATGAAGGGTTGTGATGGCTTATAGATAATAGAAAGGGTTGTGTTGGGTTATGGATCATTATGAAGCGTTGTGATGAATTATGCTCAATTATAAAGGGTTGTGATGGGTTACGACCATTATAAAGCGTTGTGATGGGTTATGGACCATTAATAAGGTTATGTGGGTTATAGACCGCTATGAAGGGTTATGATGGGTTAACGACCATTATGAATGGTTGTGATAGGTTATGGTCTAGTATAAAGAGTTATGATGTGTTATGGATCATAAAAACGATTGTGTTGGGTTATGGACCATTATGAAGGGTTGTGATGGGTTATGGACCATTATGAAGGTTTGTATGGGTTATGAACCATTAGGAAGGGTTGTTATGGTTATGGACCATTATGCAGGGTTACGATGGGTTATGGACAATTTTGAAGGGTTGTGATTGGTTATGGTTAATTATGAAGGGTTGTGATGGGATATGGACCATAGAAAGGGTTGTGCTGGGTTATGGACCATAGGAAGGGTTGTGATGGGCTATGGACCCTTAGAAAGGGTTGTGATGGGTTATGGACCATTATGAAGGGTTGTATGGGTTATGTACTATTATGAAGGATGTGATGGGTTATGACCTATTATGAAGGATTATGGTGGGTTATTGACCATTATGAAGGGTTGTGATAGGTTATGGTCAATTATGAAGGGTTGTGATGGTTTTGGACCATAGAAACTGTTGTGCTGGGTTATAGACCATTATGAAGGGTTGTGATAAGGTATGGTTAATTATCAAGGGTTGTGAAGGATTATGGACCATTAGAAAGGGTTGTGATGGGTTATGCTTAATTATGAAGGGTTGTGATAGGATATGGACTATAGAAAGGGTTGTGACGGGTTATGGACCATTATGAAGGATTATGATGGGTTATTGACCATTATGAAGGGTTGTGATAGGTTTTGATCAATTATGAAGGGTTGTAGAAAGGGTTGTACTGGGTTATGGATCATTATAAAGGGTTGTGATGGGTTACGGACCATTATAAAGCGTTGTGATGGGTTATTGACCATTATTAAGGTTATGTGGGTTATAGACCACTATGAAGGGTTGTGATGGGTTATGGTTAATTATGAAGGGTTGTGATGGGTTATGGACCATATAAAAGGTTATGATGGGTTATGGACCATAGCAAGGGTTGTGATGGATTATGGTCTATTATGAAGGGTTGTGATGGGTTATGGACCATTGAATGGGTTGTGCTGGGTTATGGACATTATGAAGGGTTGTGATGGGTTATGGTCAATTATTAAGGGTTGTGATGTGTTTTGGACCATTAGAAAGGGTCGTGATGGGTTATGGACCATTATGAAGGGTTCTATAGGTTATGGACTATTATGAAGGTTGTGATGGTATATGGACCATTATGAAGGTTGTGATGGTTTATGGACCATTTTGAAGGGTTGTGATAGGTTATAGACCATTTTGAAGGTTTCTATGGGTTGTGGACCATTATGAAGGGTTGTTATGGTTATGGAGTATTATGCAGGGTTGTGATGGGTAATGGACCATTAGGAAGGGTTGTGATGGGTTTTGGTTAATTATGAAGGGTTGTGATGGGATATGGACAATAGAAAGGGTGGTGCTGGGTTATGGACCATAGGAAGGGTTGTGATGGGTTACGGTCAATTATGAAGGGTTGTGATGGGTTATGGACCATTGAAAGAGTTGTGCTGGGTTATGGACATTATAAAGGGCTGTGATGGGTTATGGTCAATTATCAAGGGTTGTGATGTGTTATGGACCATTATAAAGGGTTGTTATGGTTACGGACCATTATGCAGGGTTGTGATGGGTTATGGACCATTATGAAGGGTTGTGATAGGTTTTGGTTAATTATGAAGAGTTTTGATGGGTTATGGACCATAAAAAGGGCTGTGTTGGGTTATGGCCCATATGAAGGGTTGTGATGGGTTATGGTCAATTATGAAGGGTTATGATGGGTTATGGACCATTCAAAGGGTTGTGATAGGTTATGAAGGGTTGTGATTGGTTATGGACCATAGGAAGGGTTGAGATGGGTTATAGACCGTTGTGAAGGGTTGTATGGGTTATGTACTATTATGAAGGTTGTGATGGGTTATGAACCATTATAAAGGTTGTGATGGGTTATGAACCATTATGAAGGATTATGATGGGTTATTGACCAATATGAAGGGTTGTATGGGTTATGTACCATTATGAAGGGTTGTATGTGTTATGCTGTGTTATGGACCATTATGAAGGGTTGTGATGGGTTACAGACCATTATAAAGGGTTGTGATGGGTTATGAACCATTATGAAGTTTGTGATACGTTATGGACCATTATGAAGGGTTATGATGAGTTATGGACCATTATAAAGTGTTGTGATAGGTTATGGTCAATTATGAAGAATTGTGATGGGTTATGGACCATTACAAAGGGTTGTGATGGGTTATGCTCAATTATGAAGGTTTGTGATGGGTTATGGACTATTATGAAGGTTTGTATGGGTTATGGACCATTATGAAGGGTTGTTATTGTTATGCACCATTATGCAGGGTTACGATGGGTTATGTACCATAGAAAGGTTTGTGATGGGTTATGGACCATTATGAAGGGTTGAGATGTACTATTAAAGGTTGTGATGGGTTTTGAAACATTATGAAGGATTATGATGGGTTATTGACCATTATAAAGTGTTGTGATAGGTTATGGTCAATTAGGAATGGTTGTGGTAGGTTATGGACCATAGGAGGTGTTGTGCTGGTTTATGGACCATTATGATGGGTTGTGATGGGTTATGGTCAATTATCAAGGGTTGTGAAGGATTATGGACCATTAGAAAGGGCTGTGATGGGTTGTGGACCATTATAAAGGGTTGTATAGGTTATGGACTATTATGAATGTTGTGATGGGTTATAGACCACTATGAAGGATTATGATGGGTTATTGACCATTATGAAGGGTTATGATAGGTTTTGATCAATTATGAACGGTTGTGATGGGTTATGGACCATAAAAAGGGTTGTGCTGGGTTATGGTCCATTATCAAGCGTTGTGATGGATTTTGCTCAATTATGAAGGGTTGTGATGGGTTATAGACCATTATAAAGGGTTGTTATGGGTATGGACAATTATGAAGGTTGTGATGGGTTATAGACCACTATGAAGGGTTATGATGAGCTAAGGACCAATATGAAGGGTTGTGGTAGGTTATGGTCAATTATGGAGAGTTGTGATGTGTTATGGAGCATAAAGAAGGTTGTGTTGGGTTATGAACCATTATTAAGGGTTGTGATGGTTTATGGACCATTATGAAGGTTTATATGGGTTATGGACCATTATGAAGGGTTGTTATGGTTATGGACCATTATGCAGGCTTGCGATGGGTTATGGACCATTATGAAGGGTTGTGATTGGTTATCGTTAATTATGAAGGGTTGTGATGGGATATGGACCATAAAAAGGGTTGTTCTGGGTTATGGACTATAGGAAGGGTTGTGATGGGTTATGGTCAGTTATGAAGGGTTGTGATGGGTTATGTACCATTTAAAGGGTTGTGATGGGTTATGGACATTAGGAAGGGTCGTGATTGGTTATGGTCATTTATCAAGGGTTGTGATGGGTTATGGACCATTATGAAGGGTTGTATAGGTTATGGACTATTATGAAGGTTGTGATGGGTTATGGACCATAATGAAGGTTATGATGGGTTGTTATGGTTATGGACCATTATGTAGGGTTGTGATGGGTTATGGACCATTATGAAGGGTTGAGATGCGTTATGGTTAATTATGAAGGGTTGTGATGGGTTTTGGACCATATAAAGGGTTGTGCTGGGGTGTGGACCATATGAAGGGCTGTGATGGGTTATGGTCAGTTATTAAGAGTTATGATGGGTTATGGACCATTGAAAGGGTTGTGCGAGGTTATGGACCATTATGAACGGTTGTGATTGGTTATGGTCAATTATCAAGGGTTGGATGGATTGTGGACCATTAGAAAGGGTTGTCAAGGGATATGTCCCATTATAAAGGGTTGTATGGGTTATGGAGTATTATGAAGGTTGTGATGGGTTATAGACCATTATGAAGTATTATGATGGGTTGTTGACCACTATGAAGGGTTGTGATAGGTTTTACTTAATTATGAAGGGTTGTGATGAGTTATGGACCATAGAAAAGATTGTGCTGGGTTATGGACCATTATTAAGGGTTGTGATGGGTTATGCTCAATTATGAAGGGTTGTGATGGGTTATGGACCATTATAAAGGGTTGTGATGGGTTATGGACCATTATGAAGGTTGTGATGGGTTATGGATCATTATGAAGGGTTATGATGGGCTATGGACCATTATGAAGGGTTGCGATAGGTTATGGTCAATTATGAAGAGTTGTGATGGGTTATGGAACCTTACAAAGGGTTATGATGGGTTATGGTCAATTATGAAGGGTTGTGATGGGTTATTGACTATTATGAAGGTTGGTATGGGTTGTGGACCATTATGAATGGTTGTTATGGTTTTGGACCATTATACAGGGTTGCGATAGGCTATAGACCATAGAAAGGATTGTGTTGGTTTATGGACCATTAGAAAGGGTCGTGTTGGGGTATGGACCATTATGAAGGGTTGTATGGGTTATGTACTATTATGAAGGTTCTGATTGGTTAGGAAGCATTATGAAGGATTATGATGGGTTATTGACCATTATGAAGGGTTGTGATAGGTTATGGTCAATTGTGAAGGGTTGTGCTAGGTTATCGACCATTATGAAGGGTTGTGATGGTTATGCTGAATTATGAAGGGTTGTGATGGGTTATGGACCATTATAAAGGGTTGTGATGGTTTATGGACCATTATGAAGGTTGTGATAGGTTATGGACCATTATGAAGGGTTATGATGAGTTTTTGTTTTTTTTTTTGATAAATAGGGGCCGTCCCCATCGATCAAGAAAAAAAAGACAATGAAACATAAAACATTCCAAGCGCTCGGAAGGAAGCTAAATAAAAGCAACCTTCAGACAAGGAGGGGCCAAGGAAGGCTTACACCATCAGAACAAAAGGAGGAGAGAAGAAGCAACCACAAAAGAGAGAAGAAAAGAACAGGAAAGGGCCCTCCAATTTATGGGAGAAACCAGACCCTTTTAACGAGAAGAACATTATGGGAAGGTTTCATAGACAGACTCACCAGTCTACAACGGACATCATCAATAACGGTATTGACCACAGCGTGATATGATCTTCTCTTATTCTTAAAAATCCGGTTATTTATTTCCTGCCAAATATGGTAGACAGCTCCAGCAAGCACAAGTCTTCGGATAACAGACCAAATAGTCTTACCCTTAGAAATGGGCTTGAGAAGATTGATAATATCCGACCAGCTATCAGTGGGGAAGGAGAGGTTCATGACATGCTGAAGATCATGCCAAACCATAGAAGGGAAAGAACACTTAAAAGAAAAGATGGGGAAGGGAATCAGAACAATCACTGCAGAAGGCATATATAAGATTGGAGTTAGGCTCCTAGCTTCTGATTTTATCATGAGTCTTGAGACGATCTTTAAGAGCATCCCAGAGAATGAAAGCATGTCTGGGAATATTCTGGGAGAACCAAACAAGATGATACCAGTCGACAGGCTGATCAGATGGACGGATAGAGTGCCAGATAGAACAGACCGAAAAAGGTGATATCTTACCATCGAAAGATCTCCAGAGGAGTTTATCAGGAACGGACTCGGAAAGAGAAGCGGGATTGTGAGATAACAGAACAGGATGGGAGTCTTACCAATATTGAGGGTGCACCCAGTAGCCGTTGAGGACAAGGTCACAAACCTTCCAATCAGGAGTGAAACCCGCAGCATGGATGTCACAGGCGGATAAGAACCGAGAGAGGGGACCAGCAGGATGTGAGTTATCAAACCAAGCAGACATAGAGCGGCCATCACCAACCTGAGAGACAATAAAGTCCCTGATCTTACCTCGCAAGTCGAGGATATTGCACGAGGCGTAACCCGTACCGCACTTCCTTTGGGCATCCCAGAAGTTACGCTCACATAGGCGGTACGAGTGGATCCACCTGACCTAGAGAGAATCCTTCTTAGAAAGGAGTCTCCAGGCATGGGAAGCCATAAGGGCAATATTCCAGACAGCAAGTTTACAAAAACCCAGACCACCATGGGACTTAGGGAGACACACACTCTTCCAAGAGACTTTAGCTTTACCACGCTTCATCTCACCGTGGCACCAGAGGAAACCCCTCATGAGCTTCTCAATCTCGTTAGATATAGATTTAGGAAGTATAAACATGGAAGCCCAATAGATTTAAATGGAAGAAAGGACAGAGAGGATGAGCTGGAGACGACCAGCGAAGGAGAGAGACTTGTTCTTCCATTCGTTGATCCTGCATTTGACTTTATCAACAAGGCCTTTACAGTCCTTATGAACAAGATGGGTGGTGATGAGAGGGACACCAAGGTATCAGACAGGGAGAGATCCCTCCGGAAACCTAACAATACGATCAATGGCAACTCTGGTCCTCTCACCAACATTATAGTATAAGGCCTCACTCTTTTCTTCGTTAGGATGGAGCCCAGAGACCCAGAGAATTCAGCAATAAAATGACAAATGACACCAACCGAAGAGGTATCGCCACGACAAAAGAGAAGAAGATCATCAACAAAGCATAGATGGGTGATACTTTGCTCCTCACATTGCCGGTGGAATTTGAAAGAATCAGAATCAGATATGTTTCTTTTGATCATAAGGTTAAGCACCTCTATGACAAGAGTGAAGAGATAGGGAGAGAGGGGGTCACCCTGTCGGAGGCCCCTTTGACCGTCGAAGAATCCGTACGTATTACCATTGATGCTGACAGAGTAAGCAGCAGTGGAGACACACGTCATGATCCAGTCTATCATACGAATGGGGAAACCAAACCCAAACAAGATGGTGCGAAGAAAAAACCAGTCAACCATATCGTAGGTTTTCTGAATATCGACTTTAAACGCACACCTGGGGGGACCACGATGATGATGATAATCATGCATGAGCTCCTGGACAAGAAGAACGTTGTCGGTGAGCAGGAGACCATGGATAAAAGCAGACTGGTTTTCATCAACCAGAGAGGAGATATCATTTTTGATATGATCCGCAACGATCTTGCTGATACATTTGTAAACAACATTACAGCAGGCGATGGGGTGGAAATCAATGACTTTAGACGGGGAGTCAACCTTAGGGATGAGAGCAAGAACGGTGTTGTTGAGCGACTTAAGGATTTTTCCAGAGGAGAAGAACTCCCTAACCGCCGAACAAACATCGGGACCCACAATATCCGAAGCAGACTTGAAAAACTTAGCCGAGAAACCATCGGGGCCGGGGGCTTTATCATCGCCCATCTGGAACAAGACGCATTTAACCTCCTCGTCCGTAACAGTAGTAAGCATGGCGACAGACTGAAGAGGGGATAACTTATTAGAGAAGAGGGAACACGGTTCACGAATAGCAAGGGAGGGGTGGGCAGAGCCCAAGAAAGTTTGAAAGTGGGAGACGAACAAATTAGGGAGGGCATCTCCAGAGATCCATCTACCGTAGGCATCCTGGATGGAGTCGATACGATTGCGAGAGTTACGAATTTTAACCGATTTGTGGAAGAAAGCAGAGTTTTATCGCCCTCATGAAGCCAGTCAACCGTACCCTTCTGTTTTAGGAACCTCTCTTCATGCAGGAAAGCCTCATTATAAGCGAGGAGGTACTTGCATTGCTCTTCACGTAGATCCCTATTGAAAGGATCCTGATCCAGAGCAATCTAAACCCTATCAAGCTCAGCACAAAGGGAGATAAGCTTAGAGAAGAGGTTGCCCTGGCTACGTAGCAGCTTACGCAAAGGCGCTTTTAGACTTTTCAGGTTTTGTAAGACCTTATACATCTGATGGCCAGGAATATCATGGTTCCAATAAGAAGCGACAACATGCTTAAACTCGTTCTTATATGTTAGAAAATTAGGGAACTTGAACGGTTTAGGCTTGAACGGGGATCAGAGGGGAAGAAAGCACAGCAGGGGAATGGTCGGACGAGCGGTAGGGGAGAAAAGTGACGAAAGCAGAGTGGAAGGAAGCAACGAAGCGCGGATTACCCATGACCCGGTCAATCTTCTTGATAATGCCACCGGAACCGTTAGGGGACTTGGTCCAGGTATAGAATAGACCTTTGAAGTTAAGGTCGTCCATCTCAATCTCATTCACACAGTCCCTGAAATCATCCATGCCGTAGGAGATACCAGAAGCCCCAGCGGTGCTATCTTTAATGTCAAGAGCAACATTGAAATCACCCAACACGATCCAAAGGGTAGCTTTAACCACATGCATATGAGCTACAAGAGAATCTCAAAGAGTGCGACATAGCATGTGTTTGTTATGAGCATAGATGAACGAGTGGAAGAATGATTTATTAGAAGCACGAATCTTAATGCTGAAATGCATAACCTGATCATTAGAGTCGAGAAGCATCATATCAATAGCCAGCGGGTCCCAGGCAACCACAATCCTAGTCCCCCGCGAGCAAAAGAGCCCACTGGAAGACCAAGACCAGGAGCCAAAAACACGGCTATGGATATGAGGAAGATTAGCGAAGGAGGCACGAGTCTCTATGGGGATCCAATCTCATCAACAATGAACTGGGCAGTCTCTCCATCATCAGAGTCGACCTCAATGCAGTCATCCTCGTCGAAGAGGTCATCCGCATCCGGGACAAAATCAACGTGAATAATGGGGGAGGGAGCATGCGGAGGGGGGAGGGGGGAAGAAGAAACTGGAAGATCCTTGACGTCGGTGGAACAGGTCTCGAGAATAGAAAAGGCGTTGAAGATAAGTGTGGAGCGCTTAGGATGTTTCGGGGGTGGGGTGGAAGAAAGGTGGAGGATGGGGGTAGGGAAACCAACCATACTGGCCAATACCCTTCTGGGGGATTATTAGAATAGGGGGGGGGGGGGAAGGGGGGTGGTTCTTATTAGGAACCGGTCGGAACTCAAATTACGACTTATTATTATTTTTATTTTTTTCTATAAGCGTTGTCTTTTGGAACATCTTTAGCCGTCACAAAACTTTGGGAATTTCTATTAGATTTGCTTTACGAAATTTCATTAGTGTTGTTTTCATTTTTCGAACCATGTTTAGAGATATTTTTCTTTTTAGAAACAACCGTAAAACCATCATCTTGTTCCATAGGAGTAGAAACTTGCATATGATCAATAGGCATTTTAAATTTTTGACTCGCATCATTCGCCTTAGAGATAACCTGCAAACAAGTGTGAGTTTCATGACCGTAAACGATGCAATGAGAGCACATAGGAGGTTTCCACTCGTACTCGATATGAAGCGTATGAGTAGAAAACTAAAAATTATCGGGATCGGGGATGTGGATCATAACTTTATCCACCCAAGAATCCCGAGTGGGGACCTCAAGAAGGACACGGGCATACACGGCTTTGCCTGCCGCATAAGTGCATATATTTGCCGTATAGGAGTCCATGGCAAGGGGCTTTCCAATTTTGGAAGCAATGTGGCTAAGACCATCATCACTCTACAACTCATAGGGAATATCATGGATTTTGATCCAAAGCGGAAGTTTCACATGCTTGTTCTTATGATACTAAGTCCGGGTCTCCACTTTTGAATGACTATCAGGGCACCTTTAAAACGTCCAAGGTCCATGGGTGATGACATGTTGAAGGCCTTGGTCATCACTAAATTTGAAAATATAAACACCGTGACCGTTTAATAAAACGTCAACAACACCATGTTGGGACCACATCTTAGAAGCAAGATATCGTACATCCGAATACAATATATTTTTTCTAACAAAATAACCGCAAATAGTTGTAGCATGAGTTTCACTAATTTTATTGACGACCGGCAAAGGGATGTCCACCGGGACGTTGAAGTCATTGCTTAAATTCGGAATGAAACGAAAATTAGCAGACGAATGTTTTTGAGGGCCACTAAATATGTTAGCTTGAGAATTAATAAGCAAAGGGAGTTTAGTAGACCATGCATTTTTGTTTCAATTTTTGTAATTTAAATTTTCCAAATTTTCATATTGGTTAACAGGTATAGAATTAGATAAAGGAGATTCATTTGGGATATTGGAACCGACAACGGGGGGTTTCATATGGGGGGAAGGGAAGGAAGTTGTGGAATAGCATTCACATGGGCCATTCTTTTAGGTTTATACTTAGATAAATTGGGCTTAGATAAAATGGGATTAGGAGGAGGGCCCAAAAGGGAGGATGGAAATGAGGGGCCTGGTCCGAGAAGGGAGAGGGTCGGATGGGTAAAGTAGTCCAAGGGGGGAATTTGTATATTAGCTGGAAAAGAGAGTTTATTTGCATGCGCATTTAGAGCATTATGAAAGAGAGAGAGTACTTTTGCAACCCAAAAGTCAAATCTTTGGTACAAGTGGATCCATCAGGCACGTTATCATCAAGAGAAAAAATATATTTCCCCCCTTATTTAAAGTGCAAACATCACTTTGGTCCTTAGGAATTAAATAACCGGACGAATTAGGGGGACTATAATTGACAATCCCGAATTATTAATCATTAAAGACGGCAAAAGGGATATATTAGATTGTATAGTGGGGTTAGTAGGGGAGAAAGTTGAACCTGTTATACCATTCTCGGAGACATGATCGGCCGGCATAAGCTACCGCTGTCACATCACTCGCGATCAGAGAACTATCGTAGGTTACCATTTTACATATCCCACCACCATCTCCGGTCACGACAACATCTATGGCACCGATCTTAACGCCGTTAACGCCATCAAGCATTCCGGCGACTTCATCTTCCTCATTGCTTTCTACTAAAGAATGGTAGTCCACTACCATACCGTCAACCATCTCGTTCATACCAACATCTACTTGCTTCTTTCCGATCCCAAATGGTTGTGATGGGTTATGGACCATTATGAATTATTGTGGATGGATTATGCTCAATTATGAAACGTTGTGATTGGTTATGGACCATTATAAAGGGTCGTGATGGGTTATTGGCCATTATGAAGGTTGTGATGGGTTATAGACCACTATGAAAGTTTATGATGGGTTAAGGACGATTATGAAGGGTTGTGATAGGTTATGGTTAATTATGAAGATTTATGATGTGTTATGGACCATAAAGACGGTTGTGTTGGGTTATAGACCATTATGAAGTGTTGAGATGGGTTATAGACCATTATGAAGGTTTGAATGGGTTATGGACCATTATGAACGGTTGTTATGGTTATGGACCATTATGCAGGGTTGCGATGGGTTATGGACCATTATGAAGGGTTGTGATTGGTTATGGTTAATTATGAAGGGTTGTGATGGGATATGGACCATAGTAAGGGTTGTGCTAGGTTATGGACCAAAGGAAGGGTTGTGATGGGTTATGGACAATTATGAAGGGTTTTGATGGGTTTTGTACCATTTAACGGGTTGTGCTGCGTTATAGTCATTTTGAAGGGTCGTGATGGGTTTTGGTCAATTATCAAGGGTTGTGATGGGTTATGGACTATTATGAATGGTTGTATAGGTTATGGACTATTATAAAGGTTGTGATAGGTTATGGACCATTATGAAGGTTATGATAGGTTATTGATCATTATGAAGGGTTGTTATGGTTATGGACCATTATCCAGGGTTGTGATGGGTTATGGACAATTATGAAGGGTTGAGACAGGTTATGGTTAATTATGAAGGGTTGTGATGGGTTATGAACCATAGAAAGGGTTGTGCTGGGTTACGGACCATATGAAGGGTTGTGATGGGTTTGGTCAATTATGAAGGGTTATGATGGGTTATGGACCATTGAAAGGGTTGTGCTAGGTTATAGACCATTTTGAACGGTTGTGATTCGTTATGGTCATATATCAATGTTTGTATGGATTGTGAACCATTAGAAAGGGTTGTCATGGGTTATGGACCATTATAAAGGGTTGTATGCCTTATGGATTATTATGAAGGTTGTGATGGGTTATAGACCATTATGAATGAGTATGATGGTTTATAGACCATTATGAAGGGTTGTAATAGGTTTTGCTCAATTATGAAGGGTTGTGATGAGTTATGGACCATAGAAAGGGTTGTGCTGGGTTATGGACCAATATAAAGGGTTGTGATGGGTTATGCTCAATTATGAAGAGTTGTGATGGGTTATATGGACCATTATAAAGGGTTGTGAAAGGTTATGGACCATTATGAAGGTTGCGATGGGTTATGGACCATTATGAAGGGTTATGATGGGTTATGGAACATTATGAAGGGTTGTGATAGGTTATGATCAATTATGAAGAGTTCTGATGGCTTATGGACCATTACAAAGGGTTATGATGAGTTATGGTCAATTATGAAGGGTTGTGATGGTTATGGATTATTATGAAGGCTTGTATGGGTTATGGACCATTATGAAGGGTTGTTATGGTTATTGTAACGCCCCGGTTTTTCTCGGTACGTTATTTATTTTAATTAATTAATTATGAGGCATTATATTAATTTAATTAATTAAGGGATGATTAATTAAAAGATTGGGCTTATAATTATTCCCATCTTTTAATCATATAATTAAGTCCATGGGTTTATAGCCAAACCCAATTAAAGCTTAGATGGTCTTCTAGCCCAAAGGCTTTAGGGTTTAGCCCACTAATCTAATATATTAGGGTTCAAAAAACTCTAATTCATCCACTCCACCCTCTCTTTCACGGCTCCCTCTCCCTCTCCTTCTCTCTGTCTCTCGGCTCTCTCTCTTTCTCTCCATAACCCTCTCTATTCCTGGATTTGAGAACATAGCCATATTGTTTGGGCGATTCCTGGAGATTGAAAGGTCGGATTGCCACGAAACTTTAACCGAAGGTTCCCAAGAGATATATCCAGTCTCTAACAAGAGGAATTTTGATTTCAAGGTCTAGATACTGAGTTATGAATTTCGCAACATAACCTAGGGTTTCTGTCAGATTTCACTGGTGAGTCCCCCTTCTTGTAAAAATCATATCTCGAGTTCTAGAACTCAAATGCACCCCATATCAGTGCCCAAAGTTCACAAATCGACTTGGGTAACCTTCGTAAAAGGCACCCTCGATAAAAAGGACTTTACCTATGGGCAACAACAGCTTCTCTGCTGTTGGGTCTGATCAGGGTCTACTGTAATATCTCATTTTGTTTTTATCATTACTAGGGTTTGGGAAATGATCCTGAGTTATTCCAAATACCCACATGTACATTACATAGTTAGTTTAATATCTGGAGAAGATGAGTCGTTAATTCTTATTAAAACTTGGTTAGAATGGACCCACACTCCAGGTCAATGGACAGTCACCAGCTTATACTGATTCTGTGATTGACCACCTTGTGATTTTTATATCTAGAGCTTAGGAAACTATTTTTAATCTATTCGAACTCTGAGAGTTGTATTTTTGTGTCTAATGTTCCTCTGATTTTTGGTTGGGGCTAATTCCACCCACAAGTTGGGTATAATTGGCCAACACCACCTGACTGTCCGTCCAAAGACTGCAGTGACAAGTCGTTTTGTAAAATTCATATATCTTACATCCTTTGGAGTTATAAGGAGTTCCTTATGGTTCTGGAAACCTAAGCCATTGTAGTTTCTTGCAAAAATTATTTAATCCTATGTTTCTATTGTGCATTTTGGAGTAATTCAGTCCCAATCAGCAGGACTGTTTTAGAGTCCTTGCTGTGATTACTCCTTCTCATTTCTTAGTTTCACAACTTCACTCTTCTAACCTTTAGTTCTATTTAGGTGAAGCCTTGAAGGTGCACAAGCTTGGTAGCCTTATATTGACTCCTATCCGTTACTCACTTACTCAAGGTGAGTTCTCTCACACCGTTGTATTAGTATTTATGTTTGCTAGATAGCTCGTGTGTGATTGATTAGATTTACTATTTAAAACATGCTATATTATTATTATAAAATCGTACATGTGCACTGTATGTGATTGATTAATACTATGAGGGGTAGTTAGGTAAGATCACCAACGTTATACTCTTTATGAGGTGCAGGGATCGGGGCCAAAGGATACGGGATTTACCCGGTGCGGCTCAAACCTACAAGTCCTCCCTATTAATATAAGCATTGATTTGTTCCTTGCTTATTAATGTAATTATAATTGGAATTGGATTTGGATTAGTAAATGTGAATATTGATATGATGTCTGTGTTTGAATTCACTAAGCTTTATGCTTACGGTTTCCCCTAACATTTTCAGGTATTAAGATTAAAGAGGCTGAGGCGTGACTTGGAGCACCGGGATACCACTACTAGAAGAATTTCCATTTTGGGACATTATTATTATTTTGCATCCGCACATTATTATGTTTATTTCGTTATAATTTGGTTTTGTGATAGTTATCTTTTGTAAACTCATAGCTTCTTCTATAAAAGTTGTTTTAAAAAGTTCAAATATTTTGCGAAAATTTTTGGGTGTGACAAGTTGGTATCAGAGCACACGTTTGAGAGAACTAGGCATTCTTAGGAATGTTCTAGACTCAAATTTGAGGCTCTTAAAATTTTGTTTCCCTTAAAATAATTTCTAAAAGAATTTTCTTTAAAATTTTGAAGACTAGTAGTGGAAGATCCCAGGGTGTGCCGGTCAGCCAAGTAAGCCTTGTTTCTTATACTTTTATTTTGATAGATTTTTGCACCTTGAATTGTTATTAGGAGCTTTGCCTTTAGACTTATCATTAGCTAGCCCTAAAATTGTTAAAATTTCACCTAGGCTAGTAATACCATGTAAGAGAGAGTTGTTTAAATAACTGGCTAGAGCGAACAGGAACATTTGAAACTACATGCGAATGCAAGATTGGAATTTGTGTGGAAGGTAGTAGAAGGGCCCCTACTATTTGAAGCATTGATGTCGATCGCGTGTCGGGGCAAGGTTGAAAATGTCCAGTGAGCTGAGTGTTCCGTCTTCATAGAAATATCTAGGACGAATAAATCCTAATAATCTCTTTACTCTGCGAATATAGATGGCTCCGGCTACTCGTCTAAGTCGGACCCAAATGGAGCAAGTTAGGGAACTCATCGCTGAAGAATTTAACAATGCCTTCAACGACCTCATTTCGAATGTTACTACTGACATCATTACCCAAGTTCCTGCCCTCTTGGATGAGCGTTTCGCAGCTGTTCACGGAGGAGCTTTACCTGCGCCGCCTGTTCGCGACTCAGCCTACTACTATGAGAAGTTCTCTAAGTGCCACCCCCTCAATGGAATGATGACTTGAATCCAGTAGAGGCTAAGCACTGGATTGCCGATATTGAAAGCGCCATCATGACTTGTGGGTGCCCAGACCAGTTCAAGGTTGTTCTTGCGATGAGCCAGCTGAGGAAGAAGGCGAATGCCTGGTGGAAGACTGTTACGACATTGTTGACTGAGGATGGGCTGAGAGCCATGACTTGGGCCCAGTTTGTGGAGAGGTTTGAGAAGCAGTATGTGCCCAAGGTGGAGCAGCAGCGGATGCTGTAGCAGTTTATGACCTTTGAGCAGACTTCAGAGTGTGTGTCAGAACTGAATGCCAAGTTCCTGGAGATGATGTCTTTCTGTCCCTCATTTGCCGGAGATGAGGCATGGTTGGTTAGCAGGTATAAGGAAGCCCTTCGTACGGAGATACGGGAGTTTGTGAGCATGCAGGAGTTCACAACACTGTCAGCTGTTATGGATGCCGGTAGGAGGAGGGAGATTGAGTTAAAGACCCAGCAGCACAAGAGGAAGGCGGACCACGCCCTGACCAAGACGTCCGGTGATGCACATAAGAAGCAGAAGAACGGTGGGAAGACGAGATACGAGTATAGGCCGTCTGCAGGACAGGACGACAAGAGTCGGTTAGTGTGTTACAACTGCAAGAAGTCGGGTCATCATTGGAAGAATTGCAAGTCCTCAATGGTGGTGGCATCACCACAGGTTCCCTCTTTGGTTCCTACCTGTTTTAACTGCAACGAGAAGGGACACAAGAAGCCTGATTGCCCACTGTTGAAGAATAGTGGTGGAGGCGGGGGTATGAAACCCGCGGGTGCATCGTCATCTAAGGGAACTACCATGGTGACACGAGGACGTGTTCACCAACCTACTGCAGAGGAGCTGGCGATTACCGCGACTGTGGCGGGTAAAATCCCCTTTCCTTCATTCTCCTTCACTCGTGTATTGTTTAAATTTGATGGTAGTTTAAATATTGTTTATATGTTGTGGATCAGGCACTTATTTGTTAGACTCCGAGCCCGCTGTTGTTATGTTCGACAGCGGTGCTACTCATTCTTTTGTATCTCGCACATTCATTAATCGTCTGGGTCGTAGTATCGAAAAACTGGCTCGCCCAATGGTTATCGAAGTTGCCGATAACCGTATGATTTATGTCACCGACGTGTATCGGGGCTATACTCTCGAATTTTCCGGGGTTGAATTCCCTATTGATCTTATTCCCATTGCGATGCGAGATCTTTGTGTTATCGTGGGTATGGATTGGCTTGATGCGTTTGATGCGGAAATCCTCTGTTGTAAGAAACAAGTTCGCGTTCGAAACCCTAAGGGCGGAGAACTTATCATTCAGGGAGATACTCCTCGTTTGGCCCTCGCTTCTTGTTTGGCTGCCAGGGTACTTAATGAAATTCCGGTTGTTTTCGACTTCAGCGTTGTTTTTCCGGAGGAACTCCCTTGCTTGCCCCTTATTCGGCAAGTGGAGTTCCGCATTGATCTATTGCCGGGTGCGACTCCAATAGCTAAAGCTCCATATCGGTTGGCGCCACCCGAAATGAAAGAACTCCAGGAGTAACTTCAAGAGTTAAGTAGTAATGGTTTTATATGGCCTCGCTCTTCGCCATGGGGTGCTCCTATTCTTTTTGTCAAGAAGAAGGATGGCACCCAGCGTATGTGTATCGATTATAGGGAGCTGAACAAGCATACGATAAAGAACAGATACCCGCTACCACGTATTGACGACCTTTTTGATCACCTGCAGGGAGCATCTTGGTTCTCCAAGATTGATTTACGGTCCGGTTACCACCAGATGCGAGTCCGAGAAGAAGACATTGAGAAGACCGCATTCCGTACTCGCTATGGGCATTATGAGTTCGTGGTGATGCCTTTTGGGCTCACCAACGCACCCGCTGCTTTTATGGACCTCATGAATCGGGTGTGCAGCCCGATGCTTGACCACACTGTGATTGTGTTTATTGACGACATATTAGTCTACTCTAAGACCAAGGAGGAGCATGAGCAACATATTCGGAAAGTTTTGGAGACTCTCGCGAGAGAAAAGTGTTGGTTTATGGACCATTATGATGGATTGTGATGAGTTATAGACCATTATGAAGGTTTGTATAGGTTACAGACCATTATGATGGGTTGTTATGGTTATGGACCATTATGTAGGGTTGCGATGGGTTATGGACCATTATGAAGGGTTGTGATGGGTTATGGTTAATTATGAAGGGTTGTGATGGGATATAGACCATAGAAAGGGTTGTGTTGGGTTATGGACCATAGGAAGGTTTGTGATGGGTTATGGTCAATTATGAAGGGTTGTGATGGGTTATGGACCATTCAAAGGGTTGTGCTGGGTTATGGACATTATGAAAGCTCATGATGGGTTATGGTCAATTATCAAGGGTTGTGATGGGTTATGGACCATTAGAAAGGGTTGTGATGGGTTATGAACCGTTATGAAAGTTATGATGGGTTATTGACCATTATGAAGGGTTGTTATGGTTATGGTCAATTATCAAGGGTTGTGATGGGTTATTGACCATTACGAAGGGTTGTTATGGGTTATGGTTAATTATGAAAGGTTGTGATGGGTTATGAACCATAGAAAGGGTTGTGTTGGGTTATGGACAATATGAAGGGTTATGGTCAATTATGAAGGGCACCATTGAAAGGGTTGTGCCGTGTTATGGTTCATTATGAAGGTTTGTGATTGGTTATGGAATTATCCAGGGTTGGATGGATTATGGACCATTAGAAAGGGTTGTCATGGGTTATGGACCATTATGAAGGGTTGTATGGGTTATTGACAATTATGAAGGTTGTGATGGGTTATGGATCATTATGAAGGATTATGATGGGTTATTGACCAATATGAAGGGTTGTGACCGGTTATAGTCAATTATGAATGGTTGTGATGGGTTATGGACCATAGAAAGGGTTGTGCTGGTTTAGGGACCATTATGAAGGGTTATGATGGGTTATGCTCAATTATAAACGGTTGTGATAGGTTATAGACCATTATAAAGGGTTATGATGGGTTATGGTCGATTATGAAGGTTATGATGGGTTATGGACCACTATAAAGGGTTATGATGGGTTATGGACCATTATGTAGGGTTGTGATAGGTTATGGTCAATTAGGAAGAGTTGTGATGGGTTATGGACCTTAGAAAGGGTTGTGTTGGGTTATGGACCATTATGACGGGTTGTGATGGGTTACGGACCATTATGAATGTTTGTATGTGTTATGGACCATTATGAAGGGTTGTTATGGTTATGGACCATTATGCAGGGTTGCGATGGGTTATGGTTAATTATGAAGGGTTGTAATGGGTTATGGACCATAGGAAGGGTTGTGATGGGTTGTGTTCAAGTATGAAGGATTGTGATGGGTTATGGACCATTGAAAGGGTTGTGCTGGGTTATGGACATTATGAAGGGTTGTATAGGTTATGGACTTTTATCAAGGTTGTGATGGGTTATGGACCATGATGAAGGTTATGATAGGTTATTGACCATTATGAACGGTTGTTATGGTTATGGACAATTATGTAGGGTTACGATGGGTTATGGACCATTATGAAGGGTTGTGATGGGTTATAGTTAATTATGGTGGGTTGTGATGGGTTATGGACTATACAAAGGGTTGTGCTGAGTTATGGACCATATGAAGGGTTGTGCTGAGTTATGGACCATATGAAGGGTTGTGCTAGGTTATGGACCATTCTAAAGGGTTTTGATTGGTTATTCACGATTATGAAGGGTTGTATAGGTTATGGACTATTATGAAGGTTTTGATGGATTATGGACCATTATGAAGGATTATGATAGGTTATTGACCATTATGAAGGGTTGTGATGGGTTTTGATCAATTATGAATGGTTGTCTTGGGTTATGGACCATAGAAAGGGTTGTGCTCGGTTATGGACCATTATAAAGGTTTGTATGGGTTATGGACCATTATAAAGGGTTTTTATGGCTATGGACCATTATGAAGGGTTGTGATGGGTTATGGACCATTATAATGGGTTATGATGGGTTATGGTTAATTATGAAGGGTTGTGATGGGTTTTCGACAATAGAAAGGGTTGTGCTAGGTTATGGACCATAGGAAGGGTTGTGATGGGTTATGGTCAATTATGAACGGTTGTGATGGGTTATGGACCACTGAAAGGGTTGTGCTGAGTTATGGACATTATGAAGGGTTGTATAGGTTATGGACAACTAAGCAGGGTTGCGATGGGTTATAGACCATTAGAAGGGTTGTGATGGGTTATATTTAATTATGATGGGTTGTAAGAGGTTATGGACCATACAAAGGGTTGTGCTGAGTTATGGACCATATGAAGGGTTGTGCTGCATTATGATCAACTATGAAGGGTTATGATGGGTTATAGACTATTGAAGGGGTTGTGCTGGGTTATGGACCATTATAAAGGGTTGTGATTGGTTATGGTCAATTATCAAGGGTTGGATGGATTATGAACCATTAGAAGGGTTGTAATAGGTTTTGATCATTATGAAAGGTTATTGACCATTATGAAGGGTTATGATGGGTTATGGACCATTATGAAGGGTTGTGATAGATTATGATCAATTATGATGAGTTATGTTATGTTATGGACCATAAAAACGGTTGTGTTGGGTTATGGACCATTATAAAGGGCTGATATGGGTTATGGTTAATTATGAAGGGTTGTGATGGGTTATGGACCATAGAAAGGGTTGTGGTGGGTTATGGACCATATGAAGGGCTGTGATGGGTTATGGTCAATTATGAAGGGTTATAATGGGTTATGGACTTTTGAAAGAGTTATGCTAGGTTATGGACCATTATGAAAGGTTGTGATTGGGTATGGTCAATTATCAAGGGTTGGATGGATTGTGGACCATTAAAAAGGGTTCTCATGGGTTATGGACCATTATAAAGGGTCGTATGTGTTACGCACTATTATGAAGGTTGGGATGGGTTATAGACCATTATGAATGATTATGATGGGTTATGGACAACTATGAAGGGTTGTGATAGGTTTTGCTCAATTATGATGGGTTGTGATGAGTTATGGACCATAGAATGGGTTGTGCTGGGTTATAGAGCATTATAAAGGGTTGTGAAGGGTATGCTCGATTATGAAGGGTTGTCATGGGTTATTGACCATTATAAAGGGTTGTGATGGGTTATGGACCATTATGAAGGTTGTGATGGGTTATAGACCATTATGAAGGGTTATGATAGGTTATGGACCAGTATGAAGGGTTATGAATGGTTATGCTTAATTATGAAGTGTTGTGATGGGTTATGGACCATTACAAAGGGTTATAATGGGTTATGGTCAATTATGAAGGGTTGTGATGGGTTATGGACTATTATGAACGTTTGTATGGGTTATGGACCATTATGAAGGGTTATTATGGTTATTGACCATTATGCAGGGTTGCGATAGGCTATTGACCATAGAAAGGATTGTGTTGGTTTATGGACCATTAGAAAGGGTTGTGATGGGTTATGGACCATTATGTAGGGTTGTATGGGTTATGTACTATTATGAAGGTTGTGATGGGTTATGAACCATTATGAAGGACTACGATGGGTTATTGACCATTATGAAGGGTTGTGATATGTTATGGTCAATTGTGAAGGGTTGTGATGGGTTATGGACTAATGAAAGGGTTGTGCTAGGTTATAGACCATAATGAATGGTTGTGATGGTTATGCTCAATTATGAAGGGTTATGATGGGTTATGGACCATTATAAAGGGTTGTGATGGGTTATGGACCGTTATGAAGGTTGTGATAGGTTATGGACCATTATAAAGGGTTATGATGAGTTATGACCATTATAAAGGGTTATGATAGGTATGGTCAATTATGAAGGGTTGTGATGGGTTATGGACCATTACACAGGGTTGTGATGGGTTATGGTCAATTATGAAGGTTTGTGATCGGTTATGGACTATTATGAAGTTTTGTATGGGCTATGGACCATTATGAAGGGTTGTTATGGTTATGGACCATTATGTAGGATTCCGATGGGTTATGGACCGTAGAAACGATTGTGATAGGCTATGGACCATTAGAAAGGGTTGTGATGGGTTATGGACCATCATGAACGGTTGTATGGGTTATGGACTATTATGAAGGTTGTGATGGGTTATGGACCATTATGAAGGATTATGATGGGTTATTGACTATTGTGAAGGGTTGTGATAGGTTATGGTCAATTATGAAGGGTTGTGATGGGTTATGGACCATTACAAAGGGTTGTGATGGGTTATGCTCAATTATGAAATGTTGTGATGGGTTATGGACTATTATGAAGGTTTTTATGGGTTATGGACCATTATGAAGGGTTGTTATGGTTATGGACCATTATTCAGGGTTGCGATAGGCTATGGACCATCGAAAGGGTTGTGATGGGTTATTGACCATTATGAAGGGTTGTATGGGTTATGTACTATTATGAAGGTTGTGATGGGTTATGAACCATTATGAAGGATTATGATGGTTTATTGAGCATTATGAAGGGTTGTGATAGATTATGGTCAATTATGAAGGGTTGTGATAGGTTATGGACCATAGGAAGGGTTGTGTTGGGTTATCGACCATTATGAAACGTTGTGATGGGTTATGGTCAATTATGATGGGTTGTGAAGGATTATGGACCATTAGAAAGGGTTGTGATGGGTTATCGACCATTATGAAGGGTTGTATGTGTTATGGACTATTATGAAGGTTGTGATGGGTTATGGACCATTATGAAGGGTTATGATGGGTTATTGACCATTATGAAGGGTTGTGATAGGTTTTGATCAATTATGAAAGGTTGTGATGGGTTATGGACTCTTATGAAGGTTTGTATTGGTTATGGACCATTATGAAGGGTTGTTACGGTTATGGTCGATTATGCAGGGTTGTGATAGGCTATGGACCATAGAAAGGATTGTGTTGGTTTATGGACCATTTGAAAGGGTTGTGATGGATTATGGACCATTATGAAGGGTTGTATGTGCTATGTACTATTATGAAGGTTGTGATGGGTTATGAACCATTATGAAGGATTATGATGGGTTTTGACCATTATGAAGGGTTGTGATAGGTTATGGTCAATTGTGAAGGGTTACGATGGGTTATGGACTATAAAAAGGGTTGTGATGGTTATGCTCAATTATGAAGGGTTGTGATGGGTTATGGACCATTATAAAGGGTTGTGATGGATTAACCGTTATGAATGTTGTGACAGGTTATTGACCATTATAAAGGGTTATGATGAGTTATGGACCATTATAATGGGTTATGATAGGGTATGGTCAATTATGCAGGGTTGTGATGGGTTATGGACCATTACAAAGGGTTGTGATGGGTTATGGTCAATTATGAAGGTTTGTGATGGGTTATGGACTATTATGATGGTTTGTATTGGTTATCGACCATTATGAAGGGTTGTTATGGTTATGGACCATTATGCAGGGTTGCGATGGGCTATGGACCATAGGAAAGGTTGTGATGGTTTATGGACAATTAGAAAGGGTTGTGATGGGTTTTGGACCATTATGAAGTGTTGTTTGGGTTATGTACTATTCTGAAGGTTGTGATGGGTTATGGACCATTACAAAGGGTTGTGATGGGTTATTGTCAATTATGAAGGTTTGTGATGGGTTATGGACTATTATGAAGGTTTGTATTGGTTATGGACCACTATGAAGGGTTGTTATGGTTATGGACCATTATGTAGGGTTACGATGGGTTATGGACCATAGAAAGCGTTGTGATGGGCTATGGACCATTAGAAAGGGTTATGATGGGTTATGGACCATTATGAAGGGTTTTATATGGACCATTATGAAGGGTTTTATGGGTTATAGACTATTATAAAGGTTGTGATGGGTTATGGACCATTATGAAGGATTATGATGGGTTATTGACCATTATGAAGGGTTGTGATAGGTTATGATCAATTATGAATGGTTGTGATGGGTTATGGACTATTACAAAGGGTTGTGATGGGTTATGATCAATTATGAAAGGTTGTAATGGGTTATGGACTATTATGATGGTTTGTATTGGTTATGGACCATTATGAAGGGTTGTTATGGTTATGGACCATTATGCAGGGTTGCGATGGGCTATGGACCATAGGAAAGGTTGTGATGGGTTATGGACAATTAGAAAGGGTTGTGATGGTTATGGACCATTATGAAGTGTTGTTTGGGTTATGTACTATTGTGAAGGTTGTGATGGTTATGAACCATTATGAAGGATTATGATGGTTTATTGACCATTATGAAGGGTTGTGATATGTTATGGTCGATTATAAAGGGTTGTGATAGGTTATGGACCATAGGAAGGGTTGTGATCGGTTATGGACCATTATGAAGGGTTGTAATGGGTTATGGTGAATTATCAATGGTTGTGAAGGATTATGAACCATTAGAAATCGTTGTGATGGGTTATGGACCATTATGAAGGGTTGTATGGGTTATGGACTATTATGAAGGTTGTGATGGGTTATGGACCATTATGAAGGATTATGATGGGTTATTGACCATTATGAAGGGTTGTGATAGGTTTTGATCAATTGTGAAGGTTGTGATGGGTTATGGATAATAGAAAGGGTTGTGCTGGGTTATGGACCATTATGAAGCGTTGTGATGGATTATGCTCAATTATGAAGGGTTGTGATGGGTTACGAACCATTATAAAGGGTTGTGATGGGTTATGGACCATTATGAAGGTTATGTGGGTTATAGACCACTATGAAGGGTTATGATGGGTGAAGGACCATTATGAAGGGTTGTGATAGGTTATGGTCAAGTATAAAGAGTTAGGATGTGTTATGGATCATAAAAACGGTTGTGTTGGATTATGGACCATTATGAAGGGTTGTGATGGGTTATGGACCATTATGAAGGTTTGTATGGGTTTTTTTTTGGAAAATGGAAAGGTCACATGGACCCACCAGGCAAATTTATTAGAAATGAAAAACAAAACAGAGTACACAAAAAGACTAACTATCGGACCCCTCCACTAAAGAGACATTCCTCTTACTGGGAACTAACTAGACATCAAAAATATACCAAACGTAAAAAAAATTAATTCTATAATCCCCTTTAGAATGCTTGGTCTTCAAAAAGCTTCTATGGAAATCCATATAAACAAAAGACGCTATGCAGCAACTCGCAAGCCCAAGTTGGCTTCTCCCAAGCCTTCGTCTATCATCAATCTTATTGGGCCAAACAATCAACCCAATCCATTGCAAATCGGCATTTATCACTTCAGGCTTCCAAAAAAAGTGATAACAGGATTAAAATCATCACTAAAGGGAAAGGGGCAATTCAACCTCCAGTGGCAAAACACACAAAACAAACGCTTGATCTAAAAATAGAAAATCTTCCAAGCAAACTTCAAAACTTTAAAACCGTACAATAAAACAGTCCTTCTATACCAAGCAGTAAACTCCATATTCACATCAGCTTCACAAATCTTCAAAAACTTCCAATCACAAAAAATCCAACAATAAGTTATCCACACAAAAATCCAAAAATTGTAGGTCCTAGCTTGAAGATCCGCATCACGAGATCCAGATTGCCAACTACTCGGCCCCGACTTACACTTAGACTTGATAATCCAACCTCTCGTCATCCCATAAAACCAAAGAAACAGACCCGTCAAATCCTTAAACATTTTTTTGTTAAATCCAAAGAAATAACAAAAAAATATCAACCGTTAATTCCTTTAGTATCAATACAAAGCAATTGTAAATTATACTTGTCCTTCACGGTACTTAGAACCACCTACCATAAGAGTTCCACAAAAACCACTCTACATTCCAACGCCGCCCAAAGCAGAAGAATTTGATACATCATAAAAATAGACCAGATTGATGCAAATTCCTCTCACCCTCATTTCTCCTATATTTTGGCAAATTCCACATTTTACATAAAGTAGGAGAAATATTATACCTCGACTCTTCAATAGTAATCACTTTCATCCGGATTTCCTTGATAATATCCCCAATTAGTTCCTGCACACTCTTCGATTGTTTCAAAAACAGTCGTCGATTTCTCTCCCTCCAAATATGGTAGACCGTTCCACCTAAGAGAAACTTTGGAATAGTACTCAAAATCGCATTCTTATCCTTGTCTCCTTCCAAAACCGTGATCAAAGGCTGCCAATCTACCGGGAACTGTTGCATGAGGCCAAACTGCTTCACTTCAGTCCAAACATTCAAAGTAAAGTTGCACTGGAAAAACAAATGTTCATGCGAATCCGTAACATGACTGTAGAAGGCACAAAGTAAATTGGAAGCTTGGTCCTAAACATAGTTCTTGTCTTGCGTTTATAGTTTCCTGAGCATAACCAACCAAAGAATGAACGAGTGTCTCGGAATAGCATCATGAAACCAAACCATGTGGGCCCAAGGTTGACTTTTGTTCTCTCTTATCACTTTCCATACTTCATTCACTGCGTTTTGTATGGGTTATGGACCATTATGAAGGGTTGTTATTGTTATGGACCATTATGTATGGTTGTGATGGGTTATGGACCATTTTGAAGGGTTGTGATTGGTTATGGTTAATTATGAAAGGTTGTGATGGGATATGGACCATAGAAAGGGTTGTGCTAGGTTATGGACCATAGGAAGGGTTGTGATGGGTTATGGACAATTATGAAGGGTTGTGATGGTTATGTATCATTTAATGGGTTATGCTGGGTTATGGACATTATGAAGGGTCGTGATGGGTTATTGTCAATTATCAAGGGTTGTGATGGTTTATGGACCATTATGAAGGGTTGTATAGGTTATGGACTATTCTGAAGGTTGTGATGGGTTATGGACCATTATGAAGGTTATGATGGGTTATTGATCATTATGAAGGGTTGTTATGGTTATGGACCATTATAAAGGGTTATGATAGGTTATGGTCAATTATAAAGGGTTTTGATGGGTTATGGACCATTACAAAGGGTTGTGACGGGTTATCGTCAATTATGAAGGTTTGTGATGGGTTATGTGTTGGATATCCATGTTTATTTCATAGGTTTCAAAAACTTGAAGTTGCAACAGAAGCTTAAATGATGAACACGAATTCCATTCCAAGAGGATCACGTTACATGCATGTAGATATAAAATAAAAACAACCATAGTAAAAGTTTAAGATCATAACCTTATGGTCTTGAGCTTGGATTTGACGAGATGTTGATGATGAGGAAGCAAAAGAGTTTCCCTCTATAGTTTAGTCCACTACAAGTATGGACACACTAGAATGCTAGTTCCCTTTGCTTGCAAATGCACCCATGCTTGAACTTCTCCTTTTAAAAATCTGATTTTTCTAGGAAGATGGTGTTCTAAAGAGAGAGTTTTTGTGAACTCATAAATGATATATATTTGTATGAGTTTAATCATACGGCCAAAAAACCCAACCACACATCACATGCATGTTAAATTGTATTATATCTCCACTAGTTCACAAAACCCCATAGTCAAAGCTTGGGTATCCAAGAGAATATGTCTAAAGTTGGTGTCATTTGTCTCCCACCATCATCTTATGAGATGGCACGTCCAACACAAGAGAACAAAAGGACAAAAGGTGTCTCCCACTTATTATTTATGACATAAACTCAGCGTTACCACGGCAAGTACGAACAAACTAAAAAACTAGAATATAGATGAAGAAAGAAAGAAAGCTTGAGAGCTTGGAGAGAGTAGAGAGAGTTTATATCACTTGTGAAAGAGTTTATATGAGATGCATTTTCTTCCTTACATTGATGGTTTATTTATACTACCAAGTCTACTATTCAAATAAATATAGTTGTTTAATTGGTAAATGCAAAGTGATGACAAAGTGATGACATAATGTTGTCATTCACCAATTACTTGTAACACTCCCCCTTGAATGACATCATTCTACATTAGAGTTCAACTTTGAAGTACTGCCTCATTAAAAACCTTGCTAAAGAAAACCCAGTGGGAAAAAACTTTAGCGAAGGGAAAAAGAGTGCAGTGTCTAGTTGACTCCCCCTCATTTAGATATCGAATGACCATTATGTATTGTGTAGATGTCTCATTCCAATACCATGAACATGTTTTCTAAAGATCTTGGTAGGAAGTGCCTTTGTGAAAAGATCTGCTGCATTGTTGCAAGATTGAACATATTTTAGTTCAATCTGTTGATTCTTCATACGCTCTTGAGTGTATTCAAAAAACTTTGGAGGAATATGTTTTGTCCTGTCGCTTTTGATGTACCCTTCTTTCATTTAAGCGACACATGGTGCATTATCTTCATAGATTAAGGTTGGAGATTTATCTTTATCTATTCCACAAGAAGTCAGGATAAGTTGTGTCATCGATCTTAACCATGTACATTCTCTACTAGCTTCATTTAAAGCAATTACTTCTGCATGATTTGAAGATGTGGAAACGAGTGTTTGCTTTTGAGAACGCCAAGATATTGCAGTACCACCATTCATGAATACATATCCAGTTTGAGATCTAGCTTTATGAGGATCAGACAAGTAACCTGCATCTGCATAACCAATCAAGCCTTGTTTTGAACTATTAGGAAAAAATAAACCTAAATCAGTAGTTCCGCGAAGGTATCGTAATATGTGCTTGATTCCATTCCAGTGTCTTTTTGTTGGAGATGAATTAAATCTTGCTAATAGATTTACTGCAAAAGAAATGTCAGGTCTAGTACAGTTAGTAAGATACATAAGAGCTCCAATTGCATTAAGATATGGTACTTCTGGACCAAGAATTTCTTTTTTTGGATCCTCATTGATAATTAATTTCAATCTCCTTATCATTTATTTCCTCAACTGGGGAAGTAATGTTATTTTGTGTTTCTTCATGAACACTTTCATTATGCTCAAACATATTTTCCATTCCTCTTCTTTTTCTAGGATTTGCATCCTTAGAACCAAATGGCCTTCCACGCTTCAGGCGTGCTTTGGATTCTTGAGTAACTTTTTCATCAGATTGTCTATCTGGGAGTTCAATTCGAGCTGGAGCGTTAACAGCAGGTATGTATGATTTAGTAACTCTTTTTGTATCAGTAAATGCATCAGGTAATTGATTTGCAACTTCTTGCAAATGTATTATTTTTTGAACACCCATCTCACATTCTTGTGTGCGAGGATCAAGATATGATAAAGAAGGTTCATACCATGAAACATTCTTTTCTTGGGTTTTCATTTCTCCCCCAAGTGAGGGGAAATTTTCTTCATTGAAATGGCAATCAGCAAGAGGTGCTGTAAACATATCACCTGTCAAAGGTTCAAGATATCTTATTATTGAATTTGTTTCAAAACCAACATATATTCCCAACCTCCTTTGAGGACCCATTTTTGTACGTTGTGGTGGAGCAATAGGAACATATACTGCACTTCCAAAAATTTTAAGATGGGATATATCTGGTTCTTTTCCAGAAACAAGTTGAAGGGGAGAATGTGTATGATATGCACTTGGTCTCATACGAATAAGTGATGCAGCATGTAAAATTGCATGACCCCATATGGAAACAGGAAGTTTTGTTCTCATTATTAATGGTCTAGCTATTAATTGGAGACGTTTAATCAGTGATTCTGCTAAACCATTTTGAGTGTGTACATGTGCAACTGGATGCTCAACAGTAATTCCTATAGACATACAATAATCATTAAATACTTGAGACGTAAACTCACCTGCATTATCAAGTCTCACTTTATTGATGTTATAATCAGGAAAATGTGCTCTCAGTTTAATAATCTGAGTTAGGAATTTTGCAAATGCCATGTTACGAGTTGATAATAGGCAAACATGAGACCATCTAGTTGATGCATCTATTAAGACCATAAAGTATTTAAATGGTCCAGAAGGTGGATGAATTGGTCCATATATGTCTCCTTGAATTCTTTCTAGAAATCTAGGTGATTCCCTTTCAACCTTCATTGGTGAAGGTCTTGTAATTAATTTCCCAAGGGAACAAGAAATACACGGGTTCTTATTACCTATTTGAGGGAACTTTTGGTCCTTCAATGGATGCCCAAATGTATTTTCAATTATTCGGTGCATCATTGTTAATCCTGTTAGTTCTATATGCCCAAAGGATGATCATAAAATGATATTACTAATAATACATGATCCTATAGGGTCACACCAACAACAAGTTTGACACCAATTGATCATTTAGAACGTTAAATTTGATTTAACATCAAATGATACTAAACTTGCAATTTAATCTTGTAGGTTATTATTATTTGAGGTAAATAATAATAACTACAAAATTAAAGGTTGATTAGTAATTCATATGTGATGAATTAATTAAGTGTAACAATCAAATTGTTTAAATTGTTAAACGATTTAATTGATTTATAAGTTAGCCTTTTATTTAATTTAATTGGTAAATTAAATAATATATATATATATATATATATATATATATATATATATATATATATATATATATATATATATATATATATATATATATATATATACTAGCGGCATACCCGCGCGATGCGGCGGTGAGGATAGTTCGTTTCGACGTATTGTTTCCAAGCGACGGTTTGTTTATTATATGGATTTTTCTTTTGAAATAAACTTCAATTAAATGACATATTTGTTTTCCTTCGTTTTGGGTAAATCGGTATTTAAATAGTTAATATAATTTAAAGTGAATGATAAACATGAATAATCTAAAATGAGTTAAAAGCCCAAATGACCGATTAATAATAGATTTGGTTTTTGACGGTTATTTAATGGTTATATCATTTATAGTTTAAAACTTCTCAAATTGAATCTATTTTACATAAAATGCAATGATGTGGTAACAATTGTTATTTTCAATTAATTATTTATCATGAATAAACCAAATCGAGATATCCATTTGGACAATTCAAAATTATTTGGGGTTGTATAATTTGGAGTTGTCTAGAACCCTGCAGCACACAATGCCTCATTTCGCACACAATGCCTCATTTCTTCATACTGACACAACAGACTCAACCATATCCATAATATTACCACATCTAGATTACACGTGTTTAATTAATCTACTCAACATATCAAACTACTTAAACCATTAAGCACCAAAAGAGAATAGCATGTAGCCCATTTTTATTTAGCTATCAGAATCCTAAAAAAGCAAAAATTAACCCAAAATTAACTAAAGCTAAAAGAATCACCAAAAAGTTGAACCACAGTCTTTTAACAACCTACTTGTCCAAAAATTAAAAAAAAAACATTTTGAAATCTATTATCCCAAAATAAGATGTAAGTTTGCGGGTCAACAGTTTTGTTAATATATATATATATATATATATATATATATATATATATATATATATATATATATATATATATATATATATATGTATATATATAATTATACAATTAAGATTGTATATTTAGATGGTTTATTTATGTATATGATTATGGGTTAAATGTTATCCCATTTAAGAAATAAGAAGATGTATTATTTATAAGCTTTTATTATCTAAGTTTTATAAATAATAACAACCAACTAGCACTTCATTTGTCATCATAAAATCAGCCATATTGGAAGGAAAAGAATGCATTAAGAACTTAAAAGAAAAGGAAGATGCTTTGTGTCTTCTAGCTTTTGATTATAGAAATCAAATGGGACTTTCTTTTAAGCTAGTTGCATGTGCTTTTCTTTTCCTTTGTGTGATATATGTTGGCCACGATTTTGAGGGGGTTAGTACATCATTCTTGCTTCAAGAAATCAGCCAAAAACTCTCCTTAAGTTCTTAGAAAAAATTGGTTTTTGGTTTCATAAGAAAATGAGTCATATCTTGCAAGTTGTGGAACTAGCATTCAAGGGTGTTCAAGCTTGTGGTGGATCAACTATAGAGGGATTCTAATTTGATTCCTAGCTATCAAAATCATCCAAACAAAACCCAAGAACAATGGTTATGATCTTGAACTTAATCTATGTTTGTTCTTCATACTATCTCTACATGCATGTAGCATGATCCTCTTGAAAATGGAATTTATGTTCATGATTTTATGCTTCCGTTGCAAACTCTTGTTTTTGAAACTAATTACATGAACCATGTTGTCCAACAATTGGTATCAGAGCCATGGCTATATTGCATGTTTAGATAATAAGTTTATTTAGATAAACTTGGTTTTTGGAAGCCATGAATGTTCATCTTCTTGAATGAAAGTTTCATGCATGGCTTCTTTGGCAACATGCAAATATATAATCTATGATTTTATGTAACCAACTATATTTTATGTATGCATGCATTTGGTTACATAGATGTTGCCTTAGAAAAACAAAGTGTTGATTTTCTTATGATTTTATGTGATAAAATGGTGCATAAACAACCCAAGGACCATATGATGCATGTTTTGTGTTTATATTCGATATGGTTGTAATCTATTCATTTATTCAAATGGTTTGTAATAATAATTAGTTATTTTCTTCTTAATATTCATTTTGTAAATATTAGAATAGTTGTATTTTATTTATTTCACAAAATGTAACAAGAGAAGGAAGTAAAAGACCAAGAGAAGATTGCACCCAACAGCAGCACTTTCTGAAGAGCTGCTGTCCAGATTTCAAAATTGTTTTGGAAGTGTTTTAAAAATTCATATCTTGGTTATTTGGTGATATACTTGTTGGTAACTTTAATATCTAGTATATACATTAAGTTTCAACAAGTATTAGCATCAATATAGCCAAGAATGTATTGAAAAATGCAACAAAAACCACAAAACTTCTTCCTGCTGCCCCTGAATTTTGCAAGTTTTGAGGGCTCCAAAAGAAAATTCATAACTCACTCAATGGTGTCAAGAATTGGTGGTTCAAGTGTCATTTGGTGATATAAGAAGCTTGGCAAAATTGTAGCCAAATCGAAGATCATTTGGTTGAGTTTTTGTCACCCTTTTTGTCCCTAGGTTTGGACTTGATATTTCATGTATGGCTCACATGAAATATCAAACTAGTTGGCTTGTGTTTATGCACCCATGCATGCTTGTGATGATTGAATGTTTTGTTATGTTATGTTGTGGATGAAAATAAGTTTTTGCATGCTAGACAACCTAGATAATTAAACATAATCATCAAGGAGTTTGTATTTTCAAAAATTGACATTTAAAACATAAGATGTGATAAAATTGGTTTTATTAAAATGGGTTTTGTTATAAAACCTATTTAGTCAAGTTTTGAAAATGAATGAAACAAGATATAAAATGGAGATTTTATGAACTCTTACAAACTCCAACCCTAAATAATAATGGTAATTATTTAGGATTATAAATTGGTTCTAATATATGTGATCAAACTCAAACTTAATATAGGATATTAATTGTTATCTTGACCACAAACAAAGAATCAATAAAATGGAGATTTTATGATTAAGGAACCAATTAACAAAATAAGATTTAATGGTACCATGTTCATTGGATGCATGCAATCTACATGATACCATATGTTTTTCAAAATTAGAATTGTAAAACATTCAAATCCCTTATGAAATACGAATCAATACCGTCCCTCTTAAAGACACTCATGTATCACTTGTATTTCCTTGTGGGATAAAGGATACCTAACCACTTGGAATCTTCTTGTGATACAAGAAGTAGTTTTCCAATATTGATGGGATAAAGGACACCTAACCATTAATAGTTGTCAAAACTACACGTCCGTTTAAGTAGGATGATTCGTTTGGAAATCTCTTGTGATAAAGGTCACCTATGCATTAGAAATCCAAGGCATAGATGGGATCAAACATGCCAAACTTATAAATGTTATAATGGGATCCCATAACTCTAGAAATTATATTTGGATATAATTGGTAAACCGTTACCTACCTTATTGATTCGAATAGGCGGGATAAAGGATACCTAACCACTTATTCGTGATGCAACTTGGATTCTAGACCTTAATTAATTAAAGTTTATGAAACAAGAAAGGGTATTAATTATTAAGGACTTAATATCATAATTTACTAAATAGAACCTTGTTAAAATTTTGTAGATGGCACCAAACAACACACACTCGGCTCCTAACAAAACCTCACTACGGTCTCTCCTTGAAGGAGAAAAACTTAATCATACCAACTTCTTGGATTGGTACCGTAGTGTGAGAATTGTTCTCAAACAAGAAAAGAAAGGATATGTTCTCAATGAACCAATTCCAGAAGAGCCCCCTGCCATTCCTAAGCCCACACACGATGCATGGCTTAAAAAGATGGATGATTCCATCGATGCATCATGCCTCATGCTGGCAACCATGATTCCCGACCTTCAGAAGGATTTGGAGAATCATTCAGCCTATGACATCATTAATCAACTAAAGGAAATGTTCCAACAACTTGCAAGAACGGAAAGGTTCGAAACTGTTCGGGCTTTCCATGCTTGCAAGATGGAGGATGGGCAGTCGGTAAGCTCTTATGTGCTCAAAATGAAGAGTCACATTGATCATTTGGCACGTCTTGGAGTTGTGATGCCCGAAGAGCTAGCAACGGATATGATCCTTAACTCCTTGACAAAGTCCTTTGATCCTTTTGTCATGAATTATAACATGAATGGTTTAAACAAGACTATCCCGGAATTACATGGGATGCTAATTATCGGGGAAAAGAATCTGCCTAAGAAAACCACTCAAGTTCTCATGATCAAGGAAGGTGGAACAAAGAGAACTAGACCAGAACACCCCACCAACTCCAAGGGCAAAGGGAAAGCAAAAGCTTTCAAAGGTAAGGGCAAGAAAGTTGTCCAACCTTCCCATCCGCCCAAGAAGAAGGAAAAGGTTGCCAAAGAAGACACATGTTTTGAATGTGGCAAAGCTGGGCATTGGAAGAGAAATTGCCCTACTTATCTTGCGGAGTTGAAGAAAAAGAAGGCCGGTGAAGGCACTTCAGGTATCTATGTGATAGACCTAGAACTTTATAATTTATCTCCTAACACATGGGTATTTGATACTGGTTGTGGAACTCACATATGTAATATGTTGCAGGGGTTCAAAAGGAGTAGGCGACTGAAGGCAAATGAGGTAGTACTTCGGGTTGGAAACAATGCAAGGGTTGCGGTGGATTCAATTGGAAGTTTTGATTTATTACTACCTAATGGCTTGTGTATGACATTGTTGAATGTTTACTATGTTCCTAGCTTGACTAGGAATATTATTTCGGTTGCTAAATTAAGACAATGTGGATTTGATCTTTCCTTTAATAATGTTGATATTTGTGTTTACAAAAATAATGTATTCTATTTTGAGGCTAGACCTTTAAATGGAATTTATGAAGTAAACCTTGATGAAAAGACTAACCATGACTCTTTATACCACACTTTCACCAAGAAATCCAAATTTGATTTGAGTCAAACCTATCTATGGCATTGTCGCCTTGGGCATATAAACAAGAATCGCATATCCCAACTTCAAAAGAGTGGACTTTTGAAGGCAAATGAGAATGACTCATTTGATATATGTGAATCTTGTTTACATGGCAAGATGACTAAAGCTCCTTTCTCCGCAACCAATGAGAGAGCAAAGGACTTGTTAGGAATCATACATACGGATGTATGTGGTCCTTTCAAGCCAATGACTAGATATGGTGAAAGATATTTCATCACCTTCACTGACGACTTTAGTCGTTTTGGATATGTTTATTTGATTAAACATAAACATGAGGCGTTTGAAATGTTCAAAACGTTTCAAAGTGAACTGGAAAATCAACTCAACAAAACAATTAAAGTTCTTCGTTCTGATAGAGGAGGTGAGTACTTAAGTACAAACTTTATGGATCATTGTAAGACTTGTGGAATTGTTTCACAACTTACTCCACCTGGAACACCACAACATAATGGTGTGTCTGAGAGGCGGAACCGAACACTATTGGATATGGTTCGATCCATGATGAGTAAAAGTACTCTACCTTTATCATTTTGGGGTTATGCTATACAAACAGCTGCTCGTCTCCTAAACATGGCACCTACTAAGAAGGTAGATAAAACGCCTTATGAGATATGGCATGGAAGGGTTCCATCTTTATCCTATCTAAAGGTATGGGATTGTGAAGCTTATGTTAGACAAGAAGCTTCAAACAAATTAGAACCCAGTTCAACTAAATGTATCTTTGTAGGGTATCCGAAAGATTGTCTTGGATACTATTTCTACAATCCCATCGAGAATAAGATATTTATTTCTCGAAAAGCTGAATTCCTAGAAAACAAGTTTCTGACGGAAGAGTCTAGTGGGAGGTTTGTGGAACTTGAGGAACTTCAGGAACCACAACCTGATACACAAGAAGTTGAATCTAGCATTCAACAAGAAATTGTTGAACCTGAACAAACGGTTGATCACGAACAAATTGTAACACAAGGTGTTCGCAAATCTGGTAGGGTTCGATTTGAACCAGAAAGGTATGGTTACCTTTTGATGGAAGAGGAATGTTATACGATAGATTCTGATGAACCCGTCAACTATCAGAGTGCAATATCAGATCCTGAATCTGATAAATGGCTTGTGGCCATGAACACTGAGATGCAATCCATGCATGATAATCAAGTTTGGAACTTGGTTAATCTTCCCACCAATTGTAAAACTGTTGGGAACAAATGGGTTTTCAAGAAGAAAATCGACGTGGATGGAAATGTTCACACTTTTAAGGCTAGACTTGTCGCTAAAGGATACTCACAGACTCATGGTATTGACTATGATGAGACCTTTTCTCCAGTGGCAATGATCAAGTCGATTAGGATACTTTTTGTCATAGCCGCGTACTATGATTATGAGATATGGCAAATGGATGTCAAGACCGCTTTCCTTAATGGATACTTATTGGAAGATGTCTATATGGATCAACCTGAAGGTTTTGTCGATCCCAAGCATCCAAACAAAGTGTGCAAGCTTAAAAGATCTATCTATGGATTAAAGCAAGCGTCTCGAACATGGAACATCCGTTTTGATGAAAAGATTACGAGTTTTGGATTCTTCAAAAATGAGGATGACTCCTGTGTTTACAAGAAAGCTAGTGGGAGCATTGTCATAATCCTAGTATTGTATGTAGATGACATACTTTTATTTGGAAATGACATCCCAACCTTAAAAGGTGTCAAAGCGTTCCTTGAGAGTTGTTTCTCAATGAAGGATCTAGGGGAAGCTGCTTATGTATTAGGCATAAAGATCTATAGAGATAGATCTAAGAGACTTATTGGTCTTAGCCAAAGTGTATATATTGATAAAATCTTGAAAAGGTTCAAGATGCAAGACTCCAAAAGAGGATTCTTGCCAATGCCGCATGGCACCATCCTAAGCAAGTCTCAGTGCCCAAAAACTAGGACTGAACTTGAAAGGATGAAACATGTCTGTTGAATAATGTTTTTTATGTTTTTATGTGACCATCACTGAAATAAGTCGAAATGTTTTTATTAACAGTTTATTTCAGGTTGCGTAAATTCGAGTTCAACCAAACCGGAGAAAATGACGCTATGTACCAAAGAGCAAAAATGTCACCCAGCGACAGAAATCGCGACCCAACAGCTCATGTGTCGCGAAATGAAGAAAATCAAAACAAAAGAAGAAAAAGGCTGGAACAGTGCAGATCGCGACCCGATCTCATCCAGATCGCGACCCGATCTGATGACACACACGTGACGCTTTGCTGACCAAGGATCGCGAGCCTATGGCAACCCGACGAGATCGCGACCCGACCTTCCACCCATCGCGACCCGACCCGGATCGCGACCCGATCATCTATACATCGCGACCCGATCTCAGCGACCAACTCCACCGAGTCGGGTAGTGGCCAGCACAAAAGCAGGGAACCACTTGAGATCGCGACCCGATCATCTATACATCGCGACCCGACCAGGATCACGACCCGATCTTTACCCCATCGCGACCCGATCCCAGCGACCAACTCCACCGAGACGGGTAGTGGCCAGCACAAAAGCGGGAACCACTCGAGATCGCGACCCGATCCCATAAAGATCGCGACCCGATCTTCGCTGGAACAGACTATAAATAGATGCTTCATCTTGCTGATTTCTACACCACAAATACATATCATCCAAGCTCCATACTCTCTAATCCACGACCAAACAGCTCTAAATTCTGATATTTCTGCATTTGGCAACGAGGATCAAACCGCAAAACCGCAAGAAACAAAACCTCCACCCGACACCAAACCTCAAACCTCCAAACAACCCTTACCCGACACCAAACTCCAAACCTCTAAACAACCTCTACCCGACACCAAAAATCACCAAAACCTCATCTTACCGTGAAGAACAAGAAATCGACATATCAAGAAAAACGCTATCTTCCGCAACTATCGATAAGTTCTTTTAAAATTATATGTGTCGTTATTGATTTATTTAAACTGTAATAAATTAACTGTACCAAACTTCCAATACACCCGAATTGAACCGTGACAACCAAAACATATGTGGACTGTATTTAACCGAGACATTTAACTTCTAACTTCTAACTTTTTTATTTATTGTAAAAACACGTTATCGTTGATAATGGCGTTTATTACATTTAACATCTAACTTCTAACTTCTAACTTCTAACCTTTTTATTTATTGTAAAAACACGTTATCGTTGATAATGGCGTTTATTGCATCTAACATTTAACTTCTAACTTTTACTTTATTTACCGCTTTCTGTCTATTTAAATACTGTCTAGTTTAGATTTATCGTTTTATTTTATTCCACAACTCTTTTTTATTCCGCATATTATAGATAAAATACATATCTGTCACACGGTAATAGGCTTAAAAAACCTTGTTCGTGGAGATCAGCTATCGTGTTTTTCAACAATTGGTATCAGAGCTCGTGTGATTTAATCTGAAATTTTTGTCGTGAACTGTTGTGTAGCGTTTTTATAAACCACCAATAAGTTTCCTTTAAAAATTTCATCTTAATATCACTTGTTCAACAAAAAAAAATTAATTAAAAAAAAAAAAAAAAAAAAAAAAAAAAACATTTAAAAATTACTTGTGTGATTTATTTTGAAAATTTTTGTCGAAAACTATTGTGTAGCGTTTTTATAAACCACCAATAAGTTTTTCCTTAAAAATTTCATTTTAACATCACATTTTCGTTAACAAAAAAAAAAAAAAAATGTCTTCCGCAAACTACTCAAACATAAATTCTGAATCTATTGCTAACAGTATAGGTTCAGGTACTCGAGCACCCATTCTTATTCCCGAAGAATATAAATCATGGGTAGGTCGTATGAATCTTCATCTCAACTCTATAAGTGAAGACGTGTGGAAATGTGTAGACGGATCTCTACCAGATAACATGACCTCTCTTACGAGTAACTTGGATATACTAAATGAAAGGAAGAAACTTGAACTTCAAGCCAAAAAGGAGCTTGTTTCTGGAATACCTCACAGTATTCTAAGCCAAATGAATGATATAATCCTTTTAACTGCAAACCAAATTTGGCAAACTTTGAAAAATCGTTTTGAAGGAAATGAGAGAATCATTGGAAACAAGAAAACATCTGTTTTAAACGAATTTGACAACTTCAAAATGTTTTCACATGAGACCATCCATGATGCTCATGACAGATTCAATCTCATTACCATCAAAATGAATAATCTGGGCATCAAAAAGTCACAGCATGAGATAAACCTCAAATTTTTAAACAACCTTTATGAAAGCTGGAAAATGGTCAAACTAATCATTCAGGGAAATCCGGCAATTCATACTGAATCTTTGTACAATCTGTACGGAGAATTACAATCGTATGAATCCTCGATTGACCCACCAACGTCAACTTCTTTTGGAGGACCACTTGCTTTGTTGTCAACATCCTCTCAAAACCAAACACATTTTCATGATCAAAGTCAAATTGATCAAAACCAAGCTTTTTCAAGTAATTCTTGTGACTTGTCTGATCCAAATAATGAAGCTGATTACCAACAATTGTGCGCTTTGGTAGCAAACACTAATCTCGAAAGATTTTTGCCACATCATAATCAATCAAACTTCAGACCAAATTTTCAACAAAGATCCACTTTTGGACAAAACTTTCAGAATCGCGGTTTTCAAAATAATCACAACTCTTATAATAACCAAAGTTCTGGATTTCAGAAAAATCATTCACAACCATCTCAACAGAAACAAACTCAAACATCTGAAAGACCACCCGTTAAGAGCCAAAAGGCTGACAATAACGATGATGATGATGACGTAATCATTTGTCACAAATGCAAAGGACTAAATCATTATGCCCGAGATTGTCGAGCCAAAGTCAAAGTCAAAGACTCAGCCTATTATGCTCAAAAAGCCGAAGAGCTGAAGAAACAAGAACAGAAAGCAAAGCAAAAAGCTTTGATGGCATTCCACGAACCTAGCGTGGAATACTGGCCAACTTCTGATGATGAAACCGACACTGAACCCGCTCAGTCAAACTTCTGCTTCATGGCTGACAATGAACCAACCACAAGAGCTCCATATGTCATCGATCAGGTATGGTCTATGATCTCAGATCTCGGTCTTTCAAAAACACCATTTGAGTCCCACATGACTAAGATTGAGAACAGTCTAAAAGCTGATCTCAGACTGTATCATGACACAATAGTTAAATCTGATATCTACAAATCTGAATTACAAACTTTGCAACTCAGATTTGGAGAATCCACAAGGACTAGAGACAAACTTGAAAGAGACATTGAACGAAAATCTGAAGAAAATAATCACATCCTAGAACAATTAAATGAAGCTCTAAAACAAAAAAGGGACTTAGAAATAAAAAATCAATCTGTTATTTCATCTGAAATAAAAGATACCTTAGAAAAGGAAGTCCTTCAGTTAAAACAAAAAGTTCAAGATTTAACTGACAACAACACTAGTTTAACTCTAAAACTAGATGATTCTTCAAAGCAAAACAAATTTCTTGAATCCGAAATTCAAAGATTTCAAGGAAAACTGGATTCTATCAATATTGCCAGAAAATTAAGTGATGATGTTTTCACTAAAGCAAATAACTTAGGAACTGGCAAAATTGATACGAATTATAAACCGGGAATTGGAAGAGAATCCTTTGAAAATGAAGAGACTGAAAAGAAAAATGGGAAAATTATTGAAAACTCTAAATCATTTCAACCAGATTTTTTCTCATCTGCTAATGAGGACGATTCAGATGATGAAACAGTTATCAACTGCAGTCCAGATGATACCTGTTTCAACATATCATTCAAAAAGGTTGTAAAATCTGAATCAGACTCTGTTAGTTCAGTAACTCATCAATTGGGATCTACTAAACTAACAAGGAATGATGGCACAATCAAACTTGAAAATTTCTTAAATGGAGAAAATTCTGACCATCAAAATGGTAATACTTCTGCTCCAACTGTCTTTCCCTCTTTAAACTCAACATTTACTGGAAAGAACAATCTGGGACAAAAGTATTCAAAGAAACAACAGACAAATAAACAAACCACTCAAGCTGTCAGTAAACCAAAAGAACAATGCAGGCCCTTTGTTTTCAAAGAAAAACCCTTGAAACCAAGCGCTGTGCCACAAAAACAAACCTTTAATCCAAAACAAATACCTTTTCAAAAACCGATTCAAAGTCACCTTCAAAAGATAAACTTCAATCTCTCAAGGAACTTTCAGAAACCATCATTTCACCAAATTCCATTCCATCATCAAAGTGTTTTCCAAAACCATTCAGATCCAAGATACAAAGAAAGGTTATCAAACAGAACTTCACATATAGGATACCTTTCACAAAAGCAAAGACCATTTCAACTGACAGGTTTTCAAAAATAGATCTCACTTTGGGAAAACCTAATAAATCAACTTAAACCTCAACCGTTCCGTCCAATCAACAAATACTACAATGATTCCAAATTATCAAAAACCATTAACAAATCAGGACCCACCATGGTTTGGGTACCTAAAATTTCTGTCTAATTGCAGGCATTTTGTGCTGGAGAGCCCAAGGATGGCACATGGTATATCGATAGTGGCTGCTCCAAGCATATGACAGGAAACCAAAGCTTTCTACGAGACTTCAAACCCACAGAATCCAAACAAGATGTGACTTTTGGAAATAACATGACTGCAAGAATCAAAGGTTATGGAAACATAACAAATGGTCATTTCACCATCAAGAAAGTAGCCTACGTTGACGGACTGAAACACAACCTAATCAGCGTATCACAACTTTGTGACAACAATCATGAAGTTCTTTTTACCAAACAGCGAAGCATAATCACGGATGCCAAGACCAAAGCCATTCTAGTCAATTCTGATCGTCTAGGCAACATGTATCCACTAGATATGGACCTTATCTATGGAAAACCAGACATCTGTCTCTTATCCAAAGCTTCAGCTGATATTAGCTGGTTGTGGCATCGTCGTCTTTCCCATCTCAACTTCGGCTACATCAACAAGCTGATTGCAAATGATCTTGTTCGCGGACTGCCGCTTCTGAAACTTGATAATGAAACTCTTTGTGCAGCTTGTGAAGGAGGAAAACTGTCCAAATCCTCTCATAAAAGCATTCCTGAATCTAGTGTATCCGAACCACTAGAATTACTGCACATTGATCTTTGCGGCCCTGCAAAAACCCAAAGCATAAAAGGGAAGAAATACATCCTTGTTATTATTGATGATTACTCACGCTTTACTTGGGTTTTCTTTTTAAGGCTAAAGTCAGAAGCACCTGAAGAAATAATCAACTTCATCAAACAGATTGAATTAAAGCTCAAACGACCAGTTCGAAGAATCCGAAGTGATAATGGTTTAGAGTTCAAAAACATAACTCTAGACTCATTTCTCAAAAACAAAGGCATCGAACACAACTTCTCAGCCCCTTACACTCCTCAACAAAACGGCGTTGTTGAAAGAAAGAACCGAACTCTGTGCGAAGCTGCAAGATCAATGCTCATCTTTGCTGATCTGCCACAATACTTCTGGGCAGAAGCAATAGCCACAGCTTGCGACACTCAAAATCGTTCTTTAATCCATAAACAACTTCATAAAACACCATATGAAGTCATTAACAACCGAAAACCAAACATCAAATTCTTTCATATTTTTGGTTGTCGATGCTTCATAAAGAATAACAAAGATCACCTTTCAAAATTTGAATCAAGATCAGACGAAGGAATTTTCCTTGGTTACTCTTTTACCTCAGCTGCTTATCGAGTACTGAACAAACGTACTAGAGTAATTGAAGAAAGTACCGATATTCATTTCGATGAATTTTATGTCAGAAAATTGGATCGTAAACATTTTGGTTCTAAAATGATCGATAATATTTTTCAAAATCCAATTCAACAAATGCCTTCTACGGACATAGAAATTGATCTTGATTTACTTTTTGAACAACCCAAAACCGCTTATAGTTCTGAATTTCTAACATCTTCTACAATTCCTACAGGAACCTCCGATGCAGAAACTTCACAATCAAACCAAGAAAATACAGATCAAGTCGAGGGGGAATTACCAACACTAAATTCCTCTTTGAACACTCCCAATCCACCTGTCCAAAATGATCCCAGTGCATCATCTATGGGGGAACCTTCTTTACCTCGTTCTCACCCTATAATCCAAAAAGACATATCTGACAACAACCAAAATCTATTCCCAACAGAATCACCTGACCAAGAAGAACAATGGGACATAGAAACACCAATCGTAATACCTGAAAAAACTCGCCTAAACAAATGGACCAAGAATCATCCTGCAGAACAAATTATAGGAGATCCCAATTCTGGTATTCAAACAAGAGCCGCTACCTCAAATGAATGTTTATATGGAGCATTCTTGTCCATGACTGAACCCAAAACCATCCATTCAGCTCTCAAAGATCCAGACTGGGTCAAAGCCATGCAAGAAGAACTAGCTGAATTCGAAAGAAACCAAGTATGGGATCTTGTTCCTACTCCTCCCGATGTTACTGTAGTAGGTTCAAGATGGGTTTTCAGAAACAAAACTGATGATCAAGGCATAGTCTGTCGAAACAAAGCAAGACTTGTTGTCAAGGGCTATTCTCAACAAGAAGGAATCGATTGCGATGAAACTTATGCTCCAGTTGCAAGACTCGAAGCCATTCGTATCTTTCTAGCATATGCAGCACACAAGAACTTCAAAGTTTACCAAATGGATGTAAAATGTGCATTTTTACATGGAGAGATTGATCGTGATGTGTATATTCAACAACCTCCAGGTTTTGAAGATCCACAGTTCCCAAATCACAGTTTTAAGTTACAAAAAGCAGTTTATGGCTTAAAACAAGCACCTCGTGCCTGGTATTCAACATTGTCAACATTTTTAGAAGAATCAGGATTCAAAAGAGGTTCAATTGATCAAACTCTCTTTCGTAAAATTTTTAATAAACATCTGTTAATCGTTCAAATATATGTCGATGACATTATTTTTGGTTCTACTGATGAATCCTTGAGTATCAAGTTTGCAGATTTGATGAAGAGCAAATTTGAGATGAGCATGATAGGAGAAATGACTACTTTTCTTGGACTACAAGTCAAACAATCATCAGATGGAATTTTCATCAATCAAGAAAATTATGTTAAAAATCTTCTAACTCGTTTTTCTCTTGACAAATCAAATACAGCAAAAACCCCAATGGCCCTTGGTTACAAATTAGATGCAGACTTAAATGGCAAGCCTGTTGATCAAAAGAAATATCGAGGAATGATAGGTTCACTCCTATACCTCACAGCAAGCAGACCCGACATCATGATTTCTACATGTGTCTGTGCCAGATACCAAGCCAATCCTATGGAATCTCATGCCATAGCTGTAAAAAGAATTTTTAAATATCTTAAAGGAACTCCATCTCTTGGCCTTTGGTATCCAGCTAACTCTGATTTTCAGCTTAACGCCTTCACCGACTCCGACTATGGAGGATGCAGACTAGACAGAAAAAGCACATCTGGTTCTTGCCAATTTCTAGGAGGCAGACTGGTAAGTTGGACCTCAAAGAAACAATCATGCGTGTCCACTTCAACCGCAGAAGCTGAATATGTAGCTGCCGCAAGCTGCTGTTGACAAGTCATGTGGATGCAAACTCAATTACGTGACTATGGCTACAAAGTATCACAAATTCCAATATTTTGTGACTCAACCAGCGCAATTGCCATTTCTCACAATCCAGTGCACCATTCCATGACAAAACACATTGATATTCGATATCATTTCCTCTAAGACAACATACAAAAAGGTCATATCGAATTGCACTTCATAAACACAGAAGATCAAATTGCCGATGTCTTTACTAAGGCTCTAGACGAAACCAAGTTTCAATACTTCCTAGGCCGTCTAGGAATGTTGAATCCAGATAACATCCATCCCTAATCTCTTACTTTTTGTTTGTACAAAAGAGTGTTTACTTTCATAAACAAAATTTTCCAAAAACATTCAAATAACCAAAATTTCCAAAAACATTCAGAAAAACAAATCTTCAAAAATACAATAAAAGACTTGTCATAATAAGCTTTTATAGAACCATGTGATTAACATCTTCTTGACTAAATTTTCAGATACTTATGCTCGATGAATGTTCTCAGTTATATTGATTCTTAATTTAAAGAGAAGGTTCAAATTTCAAACATTTTTGTTATGTACATTCTCCTATTCCCTTTGAATTTATTTCAATTATAACGATTTTATCTGTAAAGGAACATAAGATCAGGAGATTCAGATGAAAACCAAACCCATGTGAGAAATTGTGCCTCGTCTTTAACTGCTAAGTGGAATTTATTTCTATGAGCAAAGGTGTTTTCATTATGACTTATAGGATTTATACTCTTATACCGTGATGCTAGTCTCATTTTTGCTTAGATATCAAAATGACCAGGGACGATACAATCATTTCCTTATATATTAGACAAACTGTCTATTATATCACCTATCCCTATCCTCAATCAAACCACTTCAAAGAAAAGACTGATAATCTGGCATAACGAATCTGACAAATGAAGAAACGACAAAGTCATATCCAACAAAAGCTGTCAACAAAATCACAATTGGTAACCACATCAGATATCTTTTACACAATGTGTATTCACACAAATCAAGAAAAGATAAAGACAAAGGTAAACACCTCACCAAAGAAAAAGAAGATTTACAACAACAATCCATCAAGACAGACATCTCTCAAAACAACGAATTCTTAAAAGCTTTATCAAAAATAGCTGTCAAAACCAAAGATTACCGGGATACTGTAGCCTTCATAATTGAATATTCTTAGTTGCAAACTGCACTATGAAAATTTCTAAACCCCTCTTCATGTATATCCCGACGGAGAGAGAGTGAACATCAATGGCATGAATGAAGAAACCCTCTGAGTAATGCCGAAACCAGTCTTATGTGATTGATTATCTAATATGAAGACCAAGTGACTAAAGTATATAGGTATAAATCCACGTTAAGCATAAGTCAACACCTTCAAACTGAGAGATATCACTCATCTTTAGTGATTATACACCAGTTCTGCACCCAGAACAAACAAACACCTCAGTCAAGTGTGAGCTATACCTATGAGAGTTCATCTGAATCGACCTATTAAGATCACTTGTCGTATTTATAAATGCTATAAAATCTTAAGGAATATTATGAAAATACATATACAAAAACCTTTTGATAATCGAACTCGAGGCTTTGATTCAGAAACAAATATTCTTGACAAACAGTTTTCAAAACATAGGTAAAATCTAGTCACACTCTTTCAAAACAAGTGATATGGTTTTATAAATGTCTTATCCAAACTTCAAGAATTTCAATCAAACATTTTTCTCCTCATTTCATTAATGATCACATAGGGGGAAATTGTTGAATAATGTTTTTTTATGTTTTTATGTGACCATCACTGAAATAAGTCGAAATGTTTTTATTAACGGTTTATTTCAGGTTGCGTAAATTCGAGTTCAACCAAACCGGAGAAAATGACGCTATGTACCAAAGAGCAAAAATGTCACCCAGCGACAGAAATCGCGACCCAACAGCTCATGTGTCGCGAAATGAAGAAAATCAAAACAAAAGAAGAAAAAGGCTGGAACAGTGCAGATCGCGACCCGATCTCATCCAGATCGCGACCCGATCTGATGACACACACGTGACGCTTTGCTGACCAAGGATCGCAAGCCTATGGCAACCCGACGAGATCGCGACCCGACCTTCCACCCATCGCGACCCGACCCGGATCGCGACCCGATCATCTATACATCGCGACCCGATCTCAGCGACCAACTCCACCGAGTCGGGTAGTGGCCAGCACAAAAGCAGGGAACCACTTGAGATCATGACCCGATCATCTATACATCGCGACCCGACCAGGATCACGACCCGATCTTTACCCCATCGCGACCCGATCCCAGCGACCAACTCCACCGAGACGGGTAGTGGCCAGCACAAAAGCGGGAACCACTCGAGATCGCGACCCGATCCCATAAAGATCGCGACCCGATCTTCGCTGGAACAGACTATAAATAGATGCTTCATCTTGCTGATTTCTACACCACAAATACATATCATCCAAGCTCCATACTCTCTAATCCACGACCAAACAGCTCTAAATTCTGATATTTCTGCATTTGGCAACGAGGATCAAACCGCAAAACCGCAAGAAACAAAACCTCCACCCGACACCAAACCTCAAACCTCCAAACAACCCTTACCCGACACCAAACTCCAAACCTCTAAACAACCTCTACCCGACACCAAAAATCACCAAAACCTCATCTTACCGTGAAGAACAAGAAATCGACATATCAAGAAAAACGCTATCTTCCGCAACTATCGATAAGTTCTTTTAAAATTATATGTGTCGTTATTGATTTATTTAAACTGTAATAAATTAACTGTACCAAACTTCCAATACACCCGAATTGAACCGTGACAACCAAAACATATGTGGACTGTATTTAACCGAGACATTTAACTTCTAACTTCTAACTTTTTTATTTATTGTAAAAACACGTTATCGTTGATAATGGCGTTTATTACATTTAACATCTAACTTCTAACTTCTAACTTCTAACCTTTTTATTTATTGTAAAAACACGTTATCGTTGATAATGGCGTTTATTGCATCTAACATTTAACTTCTAACTTTTACTTTATTTACCGCTTTCTGTCTATTTAAATACTGTCTAGTTTAGATTTACCGTTTTATTTTATTCCGCAACTCTTTTTTATTCCGCATATTATAGATAAAATACATATCTGTCACACGGTAATAGGCTTAAAAAACCTTGTTCGTGGAGATCAGCTATCGTGTTTTTCAACAATGTCCCATATGCTTCGGCAATTGGGTCCATCATGTATGCCATGTTATGCACTAGGCCCGACGTCTCATGTGCCTTAAGTATGACTAGTAGGTATCAACAGAACCCAGGTGAAGCCCACTGGACTGCTGTAAAGAACATTCTTAAGTACTTAAGAAGAACTAAAGATATGTTCTTAGTTTACGGCGGTTTGGAAGAAAGCTTAAAGTTAAAGAGTTACACTGACGCAAGCTTCCAAACAGATAGGGATGATTCGAAATCTCAATCTGGGTATGTCTTTATTTTAAATGGAGGAGCTGTGTCTTGGAAGAGTTCCAAACAAGAAGTGATTGCACAATCCACTACAGAATCAGAATATGTTGCTGCTTCAGAAGCTGCTCAAGAAGCTGTCTGGATGAGAAAGTTCATAGAAGATCTAGGGGTTGTTCCTTCCATTCGGGACCCTATAGAAATCTTCTGTGACAATCTAGGTGCTATAGCTCAAGCAAAGGAACCTAGATTGCATCAAAAAACCAAACACATTCACCGAAGGTATAACTACATTAGACATGAAGTTAAGAATGGTGAAATAAGTATTCACAAGGTTCATACAGATCAAAATTTGGCAGACCCATTCACGAAACCTTTACCCCAAACTAAGCATGAAAGTCATGCTAAGGGTATAGGACTCCGTTTTTCTAATGAATGGATTTGATTTGTGTTTAATGTTTTATGAATATGAACTTATGTAAACGACAAGAATTATGTAATATATGTGACGTGATGTTTCATTCATAATTATTGTGTTTTATTAGCATGTTTAATCCTTGAATAATTTAGTTATTCTAAACGTCCATAGTCGATCATAGTTGTGGGAGCAATTATGAAGTAAGACTAATATGAATTGGATTGGTTGACTTTTATGGGTAAAAGTAGCAAAAGGTTGCAACCAAATTCATAGGTACTTGTCAGTGAACAAGTATTGGACTTGACCCGTTTCAAGATCACTCCATGGATCATCATCATAAGTGATTCTTGAATAAAGGTATTATCATTGTATCCTTTGACCTGAGATACATATTTGGGACTCAAGTGTAGAGTGTACTATGCTTTGATATGGTTTACTGTTGTTCTTGAAATACAGACAACCATAAAGGCCATACTCATGCATAGTACTAACTATATGAGGGGCGTATGTAGTCAAGACGGGATTTGTTCCTCTTATGTGTTGAGAGTTAGACATCTAAGGCGCCTGATTGAAAGTTGAACATAAAATGAGAATGATTAAGATCCATGTCTCATGTTCAACATGATGTCTGTGACAAAGGGATAATTGATAGATAACCTTATACATCAATTAGAGCCTCGTGTTTTCTGAAGAATTGAATGTTGTTGAATGGCACAATGTCATGTGTTATTGGGGGCAGTGAGATGTTGCTAGACGTTTACCACTGTCGATATCATTCTATGATGCAACCTTGTGCAAGTGGGAGATTGTTAGTTCTATATGCCCAAAGGATGATCATAAAATGATATTACTAATAATACATGATCCTATAGGGTCACACCAACAACAAGTTTGACACCAATTGATCATTTAGAACGTTACATTTGATTTAACATCAAATGATACTAAACTTGCAATTTAATCTTGTAGGTTATTATTATTTGAGGTAAATAATAATAACTACAAAATTAAAGGTTGATTAGTAATTCATATGTGATGAATTAATTAAGTGTAACAATCAAATTGTTTAAATTGTTAAACGATTTAATTGATTTATAAGTAAGCCTTTTATTTAATATAATTGGTAAATTAAATAATATATATATATATATATATATATATATATATATATATATATATATATTGTTATATATATATATATATATATATATGTATATATATAATTATACAATTAAGATTGTATATTTAGATGGTTTATTTATGTATATGATTATGGGTTAAATGTTATCCCATTTAAGAAATAAGAAGATGTATTATTTATAAGCTTTTATTATCTAAGTTTTATAAATAATAACAACCAACTAGCACTTCATTTGTCATCATAAAATCAGCCATATTGGAAGGAAAAGAATGCATTAAGAACTTAAAAGAAAAGGAAGATGCTTTGTGTCTTCTAGCTTTTGATTATAGAAATCAAATGGGACTTTCTTTTAAGCTAGTTGCATGTGCTTTTCTTTTCCTTTGTGTGATATATGTTGGCCACGATTTTGAGGGGGTTAGTACATCATTCTTGCTTCAAGAAATCAGCCAATAACTCTCCTTAAGTTCTTAGAAAAAATTGGTTTTTGGTTTCATAAGAAAAGGAGTCATATCTTGCAAGTTGTGGAACTAGCATTCAAGGGTGTTCAAGCTTGTGGTGGATCAACTATAGAGGGATTCTAATTTGATTCCTAGCTATCAAAATCATCCAAACCAAACCCAAGAACAAAGGTTATGATCTTGAACTTAATCTATGTTTGTTCTTCATATTATCTCTACATGCATGTAGCATGATCCTCTTGAAAATGGAATTTGTGTTCATGATTTTATGCTTCCGTTGCAAACTCTTGTTTTTGAAACTAATTACATGATTTCCTTGTGGAGTGATCCTCTCTACATGCACAGCATCATTTCTTTTTTCTTGTGGTTGGACATTATTTCCTTGTGGAGTGTGTTGATTATTGTTTCTTTGACCACGCCCACGGTTATAAGGATGACCGCGTCCACGACCCTGAGTATAACCGCGCCCAAAATTTTGGTTTTGGTTAAAATGGTCTCGACCGCAACCACGACCTCGTCCATAACCACGACCACGACCACGTCCTCGTCCATATGAATTATTTCTAGGTTCATAAGTGATAGTAGCATTTGCTTCAGGAAGTGCTACTGAACCTGTTGGACGGGACTGGTGGTTCTTTATTAATAGTTCATTATTTTGTCCAGCAACAAGGATGTGACAATTGTAGATTTTGGTCAACAAAAGGCAACTGTAGTCAAACGAAGCGTACGTTAATTTATATGTTGAAAAGTTATTTTCCATAACTTTTGCGATGAATTATTAATATTATAGTATTACGTATGCTAAATCAAAACGATTATCGGTTAAAAATCGAAAATACGGACAGCAGACTACTGTAGCGTAAAAATTCGATAATCGTACAATTGTTATTTTTAGAATAATAATATTCATAAGACGATCTACTCGTAAATACGAACCTGTGGATATATAGAACGTCGAAAACGGAGTTCGTATGTAGAAGTTACAACCATTAAATCGCTGTGAACGGATAAATGTACACAGGGTTTGGACTCAGAATACAAAATGAGGTGCCTTAAACATCATATATGAAATAACAATTCATATGATAAGTGACGTAATAGTATCTAGTATTTAATTCCAAAGCTAAATGCAATTTCCGGTAAAATGCCGAACATCGCGAAATCGGAAGAATACTGTGCTTAAACGCGTATTCCGGCACCCAACAAGTTATAATTCAATCAAAATAAATGTTTGGCAATGTTTTTATACAAAATAATTATTTAGAACTTCGTTTCGTCAAAAACACACAAAATTTCACTAAAACGTCATACTATTTTATAAAAAACACACATTTTATACAAGTATGATGCTATTTTATAAAAACCACCCACTCCACCCCCCCCCCCCCTACCCCCCATCGGCTGGAAATGACTCCCCCAACACAAGATCTTGTAGCCACTATTCACCATCCAAGGCTAGGAATAAACAATTGGAAGAAAATCAAGTTAGATATCTTAATTATAATGCAACCTTTCTACACATCATTTGAAACCAAATCTCCAACTTCATTTCTCTCTTCTCCTCTCCCTTCCTCTTGCTCTCGGCCTCACAACACCATCACCATCATCTTCTTCAAGCTTCATTTCAAGGTTCTCTTCTCAATCCAAGTGGTAAGCTTCAACCATCCTTTGATTCTAAACAACATAACACAAGTTTTACACCTTTTACACACACTAACATCCATCCATATCCATTGGATATTAGTTTTGTCCAAGGGTCTTTGAGCTCCAAACTTCATCATCTTCAAAGATCTTGCAAGTATCCTTGGTAAGTTATGATCATCTAGTGATTTAAGTTCTAAATACCTTCATTTACTCTTTTACACACTCATATTCACGAAAATCCATTGGATAATAGCTTTGTCCAAGGGTCCTCCGAGTCTTAGAACCAAAATCTTCAATCTTCTTCCAAGGAATCTTAAGATCCACACTCAAGGTGAGTTCATACCCCTCATTTTCATCTTTTCAAACCTTTTTGGGGGAGAATACAAGTTCTTTAACTATATATGTTGTTTATTCAAGTTTATATGTGTTTAAATGATACATATGTTGATTTAAACAAGTTTATAAAGTTAGTATTTGGGTAAAAATACTTTTGACATGAAATATGGCTAGATCTTTGTAAGATGTTCATAATGATACATAATATACTTGTATAAAAGTTACTAGACTATAATTAAAGTGTGTAAAAATGTTGGATCTTGAACAAAAATGTTATAAATGTAAGAAATAACTCAAAATATGATATTTATAATCTTTGAACAAGTTATTTCGCTATCGTTCGTAAAAATAAGGTTATTACGACACAATTACTAAAAATAGACTATTATTAGAATAGTTTATGAACAAAAGGTTATTATGACATTTGAACATGACAAAAATAATTATATAAAAATATATAATTATTATACTATACTATATTATCATGGGAAAAATGTTAATGGACGATTTCAAGAGTTTTTGTATACAAAACGTACGTAAAACAGTTGATTGGAATACATACATTTTTGTTAGATGAATCTTCACAGTACTTTAAAAGTACCTACTATAAGTCCTGAATTTATATAACCAGAGTCTCGGTAAGAGAGCGCGATATTTGAGTATAGATCTATACGGGGCTTGACAAACCCCGCACCTGAGCTGCTAGCTACAACTTGACCGGCAGGTCTGAGGTGTCCAAATGTCTAACATTCCGACGCCTGAAGAACGTCGCAGCAGGCCAACTAGTCACAGTATGGTTATATGGTATCTCACATGGGAAAATAATCAACTTAATATTTTCATAAATTGTTTACGTGGAAAAATACATTTCGACGAAAGTTACACTACAGTTTACATAACTACATTTTAGTCTTTGGGATTTAAAGACTTGGAACATTTTATGAGAAAATATTGGATTTTCTTGATTTTCAACACTATTGTTTACAAACAAAGGATATTTCTTATACAAAAATCTTATGAACTCACCAACTTAATTGTTGACATTTTTTCAACTACTTGTATTCTCAGGAAACTAAAAAGGTAAACCACAAGCTTGGTTGAAGGGACGTTACGACGTCATTTTGCATATTTTGTTATCATTTGTAATTGTAATCGAAACATGATACATTGAACTATGTAACCTTTACAATTATTTATGATGGCTGTGTTACTTGGAATCACTATAATTCAACTTGTTATGATATTGTTCATGAAGTCATCCACCCTTGAACGTTTCCGCCAATACGGTTTGAGGGTGTGACAGATTGGTATCAGAGCATTGTTTATAGTGAACTAAGTATATCAATCCATTTAAAGATATACAACTATAAATACAATGGGACTAAAACTCTCGAACACATTTCCGTACAAGTATACTTTTAAAATTACAACGATAATTTTTATAAAAGTATAAGTACATACATACATACTAGAACGATATCATAACGAAAACATACAAAAGTAGTACGGTGAGTTGAACACTACGGATAGACCTAAGTGTTTGGTAATTATATCTTGGATAAATAGAGCCTGATCAACTGTATTGGTCCAAGATTTGATTAACGTATACTTAGGAATAGTCGTGGCGAACAACAAGTCCGAACACTTACCAATAACCAAGTAACTAAACATAAAGTTAAAATACTATAGGAGTATTTTATGAATACTACGAAGTCGTACACTTAGAATTTTCTCTTACATACTTCTCATACCTCTTAGAAATCACCTTACTTATAACAACTTCTAAAGACTTACCAAGAACCATGTACAAAGAAAAACACTAGAACAAGACATAAAACAAAAATACTATATGAGTATTTTGTGATACTATAGAACCATACATCTAGACTCTTTATGCACCTATTATACCCCTATCACTACATAGTCGACATAAACGTATAATAGAAACGTCGTACTCTGATAACCCTTACCAAGAACTAACCAACGTCAAATCTTGAATCCTTGTGGCAGAAATATGCCACCCCGTCGAAGAAACGCTAGGCGCGCACCGATCGCAACTCTTGAGCCACCCATGATGGACTCAGCCACTTTCCAAGCCGCTGTTACTGCTGCGGTAGCAGCTGCTGTGGCTTAGATAAACTCTAATGGGACGAATGGAAACGGAAGCGGAAATGGTACCAACGACTCCACTAATGGAGAAATATCAAACCAATCGCGAGTATGTTCTTACAAGGACTTCGCGAATTGCAAACCAATAACTTTCCATGGTACCGGTGGTGTCCTTGCTCTCACGAGATGGATTGAGAAAACAGAATCAATCTTTGATATCTCCGCCTGTCCCGAGTAATTTAAAGTCAAATACGCCGCTTGTACCTTTACCGAGACGGCCATGTCCTGGTGGAAGGGCCACGTTAACGCTCTGACACTTCCCATGGCCAACTCGATGAGTTGGGAGGAACTGAAGACCATGCTGATGAAAGAGTACTGTCCCAGAGGGGAGATCCAAAAGCTAGAACAAGAGCTGTGGAACCTTACCATGAAAGGTTCAGATCTGACTTCCTACACGAACAGATTCAACGATTTGGCAACCCTCTGCCCTACTATGGTCACACCAGAGTCTGTGAAAGTGGAGCGTTACATCTGGGGGCTATCTCCTCTTATTCAAGGGAATGTTGAAGCGGCAAGCCCCGCCACTTTCGACAGCGGAAAACGACTGGCCCAACGGTTAGTCGACCATGGAGTTCGCCAAGGCACCATGACCGCTAAAACTGATCAACCAAGAGAGAAGGACCACAAGAGAAAACCCTGGAATAGGGGGAGAAATCAGCCTAACCAAGAAAATGCCAAGAGACAACAAATAGTGGCAGTCCGTGCAGCCACTGTCCCGACCACCCCAACAACAACCAAACAGTACAATGGGATGCTACCCAAATGCAACAAGTGTAATTTCCATCATACCCGAGCCTGT